>JANSLP010000488.1:0-18240 GCA_029298735.1 Ophiostoma sp. CBS 140.51
TCGTATGTAGCTTTTTGTACCTGTGGATCGATTTCAGACGATTTCACCAATCAAAAGGAAGTCCACAAAAAAAGTAATATTTTCGGCCCCAAGGAGATAAGAAACCAGACACAGCCCAGCCACTTTTCCTGACAACAGCCTTTCAAGCTCTTGTCAAGCCCCTTTCTGAGCTGCACTCTCCTCCCTTGCACCGCCCTGTCTGACCACTGACTAGACCTAAGCTGCCAAGGCTGCGCCTTTCATGCAAAAGCTGGGGGTGATACGGCCAAAGAACCCCGGGTTCGGTCTTTACGAGCGGTAGTCAGCAAATTGCTCCGCGCCGTAACGACCCCTCCAGCAAGGTTATCCCGCGGATAGGGACATTAAATACCGAATCCCGGCCAGCTTCCCATATGTTTCGCGGCAGGGAACAGTGTCCGAAGGAATTAGCTTAACTGCCGTAGCCGCGCCTGAAGTCTAGATCCAAATCTTATCTCCTTTTCCGCCGTTTGTGCTGCGCCTGGTTTGTACATTTGCTCCGTGCCAGTGCATGGACGTCCGCTTTTACCCCATGCTGGACGTGACGGTCGTAGTCACTATCACGATAGCTCTTCATCCTGCATCCTTCGTGGCTTACTTTGTGTCTGTGATCGCCCTGTTTAAGGCCTGTTTGACGCCTGTTTAACGCGCGCGATGCAGATTCGGGTAAGTCGGCCTAAAGATGACGACTATTTGAAATCATTCCATGAAGATGACGACAGAAAGTATAAAGTACAACGTGCAAGATAAAAGGGAAGAGGCAGAAGACAAATTGTAGAAAGCACAGCATTGTAAAGCTTATTTCTCCCTCTCTCTATGTCCAGACAGACCGTCACACACTTCGTTCGACACACCAAGTTCAACAGATTCCACTCACTCAACGGACACTTCGAAATGGTTAACACTACGCCAATCTGCAAGTCTACGATTATCTCCCCCGCTACGTCGTGACTTTTATTAACATCGTTGGCTTCCAGGCAGCGACTCGAAAGAATGGTCCGCATTCGCCCCGTCTTTCATGAAGATGGCGACCGCCGGGCCGGGCACTCGCCCCGCTGCCGCCATGGCTGAGGCTGCTAATACTGCGATTCCGTTTACATCGGCCACAACGGTCCTCGACATTGGCACAGGTCCTGGCCAAGTCCCTGCTGCGATCCTCAGCGCCTACGGCGCATCTCTTCCCGCCTCCTCCCACCTCATCGCGTCCGACTTTTCGACCGGCATCCTCGACCAGCTCGAACTGCGCAAGAAATCCGAAATCGAAGGCGGCAACGCCGACTGGTCCAAGCTCGAGATCCAGAACCTCGACGTGACCGACCTCTCGGCGCTCGCCGACGGCTCTGTTAGCCACGCCTTTGCCGCCTTCGTTCTATTTATGGTGCCGCAATCCGGCGCCGCTCTCGGCGAGATCCACCGTATCCTTACAAGCGAGAACGGCGGCGGGTTCTTTGCGCAGAGCTCGTGGCAGACGACCGAGTGGGCCGATCTCATGGGCTTTGTGTCCAAGGTGCGCCCCGAAAAGGCGGTGCCGCAGCTGCCCAAGACATGGGCTACCGTCGAGGGTGTCAAGGGCGAGCTGGAGGCGGCCGGCTTCCGGGACGTTGATGTGATTTCTGTCGAGGCGTACATGCCCTATGAGGATCCGGACGAGGTTGCCCGGTTTTTGTTGACTCAGATCCCGCTGATGAAGCGGCTGACGAGCGACATGACGGGCGAAGAGCTGGAGAAGACGCGGGACCTCATGGTCGAGGAGATCAAGGCGAAGCACCCAGAGACGCCCGGCCGGCTGGTCGGCACCGCTCTGGTCGGTATTGGACGGAAGTAATCGGTGGCATCGTGTTAGACCTGCTGGGCAGTGTCGTCTGCAAATATGCCATAGCCCACGAACAAATTCATTCAACATTATTTACGTTATTTACGAATTAGGAGAAGTCCACAGCCCGACCTTCCTCGTGATTCATCACGTTCGCGTGGTCAGAATGTGTTGTGCATCACCCACCTTATGTTCTTCGACCACGTCATATTAAATTAGAAGCAACTCTTTGGTGCCCACTACACTGTGAGATTGCAGCTCTCCCACGCCTTGCTCTTTGTTGGCGTGAGAAGCAGGAGTCCTTGGCGAGCCTGGGCATGGTCACTGGTATAAATCAAAGAAAGTGAGAACTGCCGACGACAGCTACGCTCCCAAGAAACAACACAACACCAAACAATGTGAGATATGAAAGGACTGAAAGGAGGTAAATGTGGTTCAAATTATTTCATGATTCGTTCAGCTATTCTCTGCTCTTCTCTCTGTTGTGCGAGTGAGAGATCCTGAACACTCCTGGTGGGGTTTAAGGCCCGAAATCTCTGCTCGTCACATGACCACGCATTAAAGCAAAGAGATTGAGTACCAAGAGCACAAAGAATACCAAGAATACCAAGAGAACCAAGAGCACCGGAGCCCTGCAATAGCCACTGCCTAGCGCTAGAATGCCTGGTCCAAGACATGCCCAGACACCGCAGGGATATTTGCAGCCTGCCCAGAGCCGCGAGGGAACCAGAAGAGCAGGCTGTGCAACAGAGTGATACTCCATACAAACTTCTTATTTCCATACGTTGCTGTCGTTCGCTGTTGCCCTTTTAACCCTATTTACTCGTGCTTTCCACTTTTGCGCAACACTGTCCACCGTCCTTGTATTTATGTGTAATTCCACACCACAGGCCTGGCCAACCTAATCAAAACCTAAATGGCTGGCGTGAAACCCCCGGAATCTGGGCGAATCAGCACGACGTCGCCCCCTGCCTGGATCTCATCGGGGCCTGGTTGGGGCCTGGCGCTCGCCTGGTTGGGACACCAGGGCGAGACCGTCCCGCGGAGTCGGCGCTAGCCGCAACGTTCTCACGTCGTTCTCTCCTTCTTGGAGACGCCAAAAAGTGGCCAAAAAGGGCAGGGGCTGATGGCGCAGCCTCTGGGCCTTGCGCCGCGTGAGCCGTTTTTGTGGTTGTCCGTCGATTTTCGGGGTATTTTCTCAGTTTTCTTTCTTCTCGCCTCCCTTGCCGTTCGCTTGCCCGTGACCTAACAGAAAGTCGTAATTATTTTTATCTCTTTTCGGACTGAAACGAAAACGTACCTGAAAAGAAGAAAAGAGAAGAAGAAAAGATCCCGAGGCTCCTTCTTGTCGGTCGTTCCTGCCTTTTCGATTTTGTTGTGGTTTAAAACATTGTCCTTCCCCCCTTTGCATTGTCTTAGGTCTTCTTCAGCCTCCTCGTTGCATCGCTCCTTCCTTGTTTAAATTACAGCCCTGCTTGGCCGTCCCCGCCCACAAGGCCAAAAACCACCGAAAAGACCAGCGAACCGCATAAATTCTTGCACATCCTCACCGAATCCTTCCTTCCCTTTTCGCATGTTTCCTGGTACACGGGTTACGGTCGTGTCCCTTCCCTTTGCGCTTTGCGGCTCGATATTGCTTTGCGCCTGCCTCGTTTTTATTAGATTTCGCTGATCTGCCGGCTCCCAATCGTCCAGAGTCGTCCACGCCTTCCCGTTCGGTTCGTGACTCTTCAGATCACTGCAGCCGTGCACCATCCTGCACCTTCCTGCACAGAAAACAGTCCTTTCCAGCGCCACTGCTCTGCCAAGCCTGGCTAAGCGCGCCTTGCACGTCGCGAAGCTGGACAGCTCCATAATACGAGTCTCCTAGAATTCTAAGGAGATTTTAGGTTGTCAGAGTGGAGACGACAACCTTGCAGCTCTTGCCGTTCCTGCCTAGACTGAGAAGCAAGGAAAAGGAAATAAAGAAATAAGAAAGCCGCCGCCCCCCAGAAACCTCCCGGGCCCCGCGCGCACCTTCCTGAGAATCTCAGCTTTTGGAGAACGCCTCATTTGCGCCTTCCCCTATTATTTCTTATTCTTATTTTTCGATATTGACAACTGCTGTTCCTGCCGTTGCTGTTGTCACTGTCACGATTGGCCCTAAATCCCATCGCAGAGCCCCAAATCGCGGGTTTTACGACTTCACTCTTACACGCAACACAACACATCCTTAACACCCTTTCTATCAACACACTTGCGCACCGCGCAAGCTACACAACAACGCGACAATGCGGTCCGTCACTGTCCTGGAGTCGCTGGCGCTCTTCATTGCCACCACATCAGCCGCCAATGTCGTCGAAATCGGCATCAACAGAATACGGCCCGGCCAGCCCGGTCTCCCCAACACCCTGAGATCCCGCGCCAACTCGCCGAGCACGTACATCGAGACACTCGTCAACAATGTCACTGGCGGTGGCTACTACGCCAGCGTCGACGTCGGCACGCCGCCGCAGCCGCAGGTACTTGTTATCGACACGGGCAGCAGCGACGTCTGGGTTGTCGCTTCCGATGCCGACCTGTGCACGAGCTCCCTGCTGCAGCGCAAGTACGGTGACACTTGCTCCGACACGTACGACTCCTCCAAGAGCTCGACCTACGAGCTGGTCAGCAGCGAGGGCTTCGACATTAGCTACCTGGACGGCACCGGCTCGAGCGGTGACTACATTACCGACACTTTTGCGATTGGCGGCGCCTCCATCAAGGCGCTGCAGATCGGCTATGCCACGCAGACGGTCCGCGGCACAGGCATCATGGGCATCAGCTACTCGGCTAGCGAGTCGACGCTGGACACTTACCCCAACCTGATTGACCAGTTTGTGCAGCAGGACCTCATCTCGACCAAGGCCTACTCTCTGTACCTCAACGACTTCCGCAGTGATTCGGGCTCTATTCTGTTTGGCGGCGTCGACACCGACAAGTTTATCGGCAACCTGTCGACCATGCCTATTGTCCAGACGCAGTCCAGCAACGGCACCAGCGGCTACACCGTCTTGGCCGTCGCCCTCAACTCCATGACGGCCAATCCGGGCTCGGGCGAGAACAACTCTCCCGTCAGCCTTGGTGGCCAGCCTCTACCCGCCATTCTGGACTCTGGCACCACCCTTTCGTACCTGCCCAGCTCTGTCGCCAGCTCGCTCTTCAACGCTATTGGTGCCTACACTGATGACCTCGTCACTGGCTACACCTTCATTGACTGCGACGGCCCGTCCGACCTGACTGTGACGCTGTCCCTCGGCAAGGGCGCTACCATTGTCCTGCCCACATCGCAGATTGTCCTCGACGTCTTTGCCGGCATGCAGTCCCAGATCCCGTCCAACGTGCCCTTCTCCAACGCCTGCCTGTTCGGCTTCCAGGACATTGGTAGCGCCTCGTCCTCGTCGCTGTCGGCCATTGCCGCCGCCCAGATCGCCGCCACCTCGGGCAGCTCTTTCGCGCTGCTCGGCGATACCTTTTTGCGGTCCACCTATGCCGTCTACGACCTGACCAACAACGAGATTGGCCTCGCCCAGTCCAACCTCAACAGCTCCACCTCCAACATTGTCGAGCTCAAGGCCTCGGACAATGGTATTCCTACCCTGACGGGCGTCAAGGCCCAGCAGACCACCTCGGCCTCGTCGACCACCGGTAGCGGCAGCTCTGGCGGTTCCAGCACCAGCGGCGGCTCGGGCGACAGCGACGGCACTGTCACGGTCACGGCCAGCCCCAAGTCGAACGTTGCCGCCGGCGTTGTCTCTGGCCCCAGTTACGGCGTCCTGGCTGCGGCCGGTGCCGCCTGCCTAGCCTCGTTCCTGGGCGGTGCCCTGGTTATGGCATAAGCGTTGTGACTGTCTCTCCTTTCGATTTCCTGTCCTTTCTATCTTGTTTATTGTACATCACTTTTTTCATTATTCATATTCATTCGTCATATATAATTTTCCACGGCTTATTGGTTTTATTAAAAAAGAGCCACAGAAACGGTCTTTTTTGGGTTACATACACACATATATACACATTGTATGCACATATTATGTTTTCTTCTTATTATAATTTACATACGCAGAGCCTTTTGGAAACGGTAATAGAATCCATTTGCATTATATGGGTATCATAGTGTTCTTGGCTGTGAATGTATATTGCACATCAGTCCTCATCTTTGAAGATGGCATCCTCGTCTTCCTCTTCTTTGGCCGCCTCTTGTTCTGCCTTGGCAGCTGCTTCAGCTGCCGCCGCCTCCTCTTCTGCCTTTGCCGCCGCCGCTTCCGCTTCTTCCTTCTCCAACGCCATCAGCCGCTGCCGCGCCGTATCCCGCGTCTGCTGCACAAAGTCTGCGTATGTGCTCTCCGTTCGTCGGGCGGCCACGTCGGCTGCATCGCCCAACTTGCCGCCCTGCGCACCCAACCCGACGCCAGAACGGTAAACAGACGGTGCAATTGCCTCAGTAAGTCCACCACCTTGTGCACCCAATCCCTGGCCAGCCGTCCAGCCCATCTTGCTAAGCAGGGCGGCGCCTTTGGATGGAGTTGCGGTAGTAGACACTGTTGCGTCATTCTTTGCCCGCTTGCTCGACTTATTCTTGGTGCTGTCACCGTACACGAGACGCCGTTCGCGAGCGCGGTCACGGTACTGGGCAGTCGTAGTTCCTGCCGTCGAAGGTGCAGCCGGGCGCATGCGTAGAAGAGGACGGATGTGCAATGCTGGCGTGTCCGGTGTTGATGGGTCATCTTCTTTCTTCTCTTCATCTTCCTCCTTCAAAGAGACATCATTCTTTTGTGATTCAGCCTCCTCGGCAGCCTTGTTGACAGCCGCTACAGCCGCAGCCACTGATGCAGGGTCTCGCGTACGAGCTCTGTGCAAAGCACTTTCGCGTTCATGTAGACGAAGCATTGCCCTGCTCCGAAAGCGTCGCCGACACAACAGACAACCGTGATATAATGTTAAACCAGCGTCATCCACCGGATTGGGCACTCGTATTGGTGCAGCATACGAGGTATAGGTCGGCGCGAGATCGCCCCTCCGGCGAGGCAGTCGTTTGATATGCACCGGCGGTCGGACGGCTTTCGTGGTGGGTTGAGGCTGAGACTCCTTGTCTTGGTCGACCATTGTGTCGTCTTCATTTGGGTCTGTCGCTTTCGCCGCCGCCGCCGCTGTGGCCGCCGCGTCGTCTTCCGCAATCTTGGCGTACCGCTGCAGCGCCGTCTTGCGCACGACTCCATCCCGCAGCTGTCGTCGATGATTTGATGACAAGGCCTCGTGGTCGCGCAGCTGCTGTCGCGAGTCAAAACGCACCAGACATAGCAGACACGTCGGTGGCAGTGAGGAGGTGGCCGTCGCCATAGCCGCCGCTTTCTCGCCCATCGAGTTGCGGCCCAGACCCCGCCCGATGCCAAAGGACACATACCGGTCGCGGCGGTGTGGCGCGCGGACCTGTTTGGAGAAAGGGAGGCCGTCCTGGTCGCGCTTCTTCGATTTTGCAGTCTTGGTTTTTTCGCCCGTCCTCGCCTTTTTTCGTGGCCGGCCGGGCGTCTCTGCATTCTCGCCGTCGTCATTCTCGTCGGAGGCCGGAGTACGACCACCTCCCAGCTCCGCCGTCATCTTGGCCCATTTCTGGACCTGGCTCTGCATGTTGGGTGCCATAGCGGCGGCGGCTGCTGCTGAACGTTTTTCTTTCTTGGCTGCCGCGACGGCTGCCGACGAGACATCACTGCCACCTCGGGCAGCCGCCGACGACGTCGGATTGGGTGCCATATCGAGCAGAGGTGTCGTCGTTAAGAGAAGTGTGGAATCATTGGTGTGTGCGATTGTGAAAGGAGTGTTGTAGAAGAAGCTGTGTCAAGATCGTAAACACGTGAATTGGAGAACGGAATGTAAAGTGCACTATCGATGCGGAACGCGGAGCACAGCACCAATAAAGGCTAAATTTAGCTAGCCAACACCACTCCACACAAGGG
Source organism: Ophiostoma sp. CBS 140.51 (assembly GCA_029298735.1). NCBI lineage: Eukaryota > Fungi > Ascomycota > Sordariomycetes > Ophiostomatales > Ophiostomataceae > Ophiostoma > Ophiostoma sp. CBS 140.51. The sequence goes on from JANSLP010000488.1 coordinate 7,801, forward strand.
ACACATTAGGGGGCTAGTGCCTGCTGTATGTGTACGACAACAGAACCGATAAGGGAAAGAACGACCCTTTAGCCAACGCCGCAAGCCAAGACAGAACACGAAGAATCTTTCATTCTCGTCAATATCACGACTTTTCACACCACGACCACCCCCCAGCGACGCTGTCGAGTCGGATCCATCGAAAGACGCATCGGGCTTGTTTTGCAGACCGACACTCGACGGCTTGGCATCGACAACTCCTACTCACGACCCGCGGAACAGAACCCACGATGCCTCCCCCGGGGGGCAATCTGACGGGCAATACCCTCAGCCCTTTAAATTCAAACCAGCCCAACACGTCGGACCGCCCTGCATCGCTTCTGTCGCCCGTCGAGTACGACGCCGACGCCGTCTCGATCCGCAGCGACCAGGACAGCGACAGCGATGACGACCAGTTGCAGCAACGAGCGCGCAACAGCCGTGAGCTCAGGGCGCACGACCGAATGGTGTTTCTGGAAGAGGACGAGACGGACCAGCTGGTGCTGAATGCACGCCGTGAGCAGGACCGGGGACGGCGGCGGGGATCGAATCTGGCGATTGCCAACCCGCTCAAGTTTCTGGGGATCCGGCGGTACAGCGACGGCAGCCGATCGCGGAGTCCCGATCCAAATGGTGAAGGAAGAGGCGGGACGACGCCGCGGTCGACCGTGACGAACGCCACGACTCTCAGAGCATCGACGTCGACTGACAACTTCCACGATGAAAAGACGGGCTCCTCCAAAACAGAAAAGAGACGCCAGCGGCGGCAACGGCGCAAAGACAAGAAGAAGCGGCTTCTATCACAAGCGCGGGACGGCGAGGACGCGGAGCTGATGTTTGAGATGGAAGAGGGCGGGATGAAGGAGGGCAGCTCGACGGGCGAGAGCAGTGAGCGCGACGACAGCGACGAGATTGATCGCCGTGGTCTGGCCGGACTGACGGATCTCAAGGGCCGGCGCAAGCGGCGCAGCTGGGGCCGTTGGCTGCTGCTGCATGCTTTGATTGCCGTAGCCTTTGCTCTGCTCGTGCTGGGTGCATGGAAGATGACGCTCGTCAAAAAGGCCGAGCACCAGCAGCAGCAGGACACTCTCAAGGGCGATAAGCCTGCCAAAGCCCGGACACTGGTCAGCAACGGCACATGCCTCTTTGCACCGACAACGCTCATCATCAGCCTGGACGGCTTCCGTGCCGACTTCCTGAACCGCGGCCTGACACCCAGGCTCAACGCTTTCGTCCGCGAGGGCGTGTCGCCGCTATACATGCTGCCATCGTTCCCCAGCGTCACGTTTCCCAACCACTATACCATCGCCACCGGCTTGTATCCTGAGAGCCACGGCGTTGTGGGTAACACGTTCTGGGACCCCGAGTTCAAGGCCGACTTCCACTACACCGATCCCGACCGCAGCCTCGATCCCAAATGGTGGGGCGGCGAGCCGTTCTGGGTGACGGCTGAGCGGCAGCGTGCCCGCACGGCCGTGCACATGTGGCCCGGTAGCGAGGCACACATTCTGGGTCTGGAGCCGTCGTACGTGGATAAGTACAATGGCAACGAGAAGCTGTCCAAGAAAGTGAAGCGGATTCTCGAGTTTTTGGACAAGCCGGGACTCGAGACGGCCGCGGCCGACGATGTGGACGGCATGAACGTGCCCAACCTGCGCCCTCAGCTCATCGCTGCGTACGTGCCCAACGTGGACTCGGACGGCCACCGGTACGGGCCCAACAGCACAGAGATTCGGGGGACGATTGCCGCCGTCGACTCGATGCTCAACGACATCTTTGCTGGGCTCGAGGCACGCAACCTGACCAACATTGTCAATGTAATCGTGGTATCGGACCACGGCATGGCGACGACAGATGTGTCGCGGCTGATGCAGCTCGAAGATCTTGTGGACATGGACCGCATCCAGCACGTCGACGGCTGGCCGCTCGTCGGGCTCCGGCCCAAGGGCGATGCCCCTGAAGACCTGGAGGCGCTGTACCAGTCGGTGCTCAACCGCACGTCCGACAACCCCAACCTGGAGGTGTACCTGCGCGACGTCAACATGCCCGAACGCTACCACTTTTCCAACAACCCGCGCATTGCACCGCTGTGGCTCGTGCCCAAGGCGGGGTGGAACATTGTCCAAAGGGCCGAGTTCAACGTGGCCGAGGGCCTGGCCAACGATCTCGTGTACCACCCGCGCGGTCTGCACGGTTACGACCACGAGCACCCGCTGATGCGCGCCATCTTTGTCGCCCGTGGCCCGGCCTTCCCGCATGCCCCCAACAGCAAGCTGACGCCCTTTCAAAACATTGAGGTCTACAACATGCTGTGCGACTCGATTGGCATTGAGCCCCGGCCCAACAACGGCACGCTGCATCTGCCATTGAAGCCCGTGGGACTGCACGATGCGCCGCCCGTCGAGCCAGAAGATCCTGTGCCGGCGTACACCAAGGAGTCATCCACAGTGCAGACGAAGTCGGAGACCACGTCCACAAAGGCGACAACGAAGACGACACCGCAGCCCATCCCGACACAGCCCACCAAGGCGGCGACGACACAGACGACACAGACCACAGCGACTACGTCTGCCACGGTGGGCGTCGACCCTGTCAAGCCGACAACAAAGACCTCTGTGTCGTCATCCTCTTCTTCCTCCTCCACTTCATCGAGTCAACCTTCTGCGTCGGGCTCTCCAGGCGACAGCAAGAACGACAAAAACCCGCTCAACAAGGTCGCCGATGCGGCCGGTCATCTCTGGGACTGGCTGACTGATAAGGTCGGCGAGGTCTGGGGCAAGATCAAGGGTCACGGTGGTGATGCTGACGACAAGAAGGAGGAGACGAATGAGGCAGCAGCGAGAAGCAGAGAACGGTAGGCGACCAGAGGCAGTGTCGGCATGACGTCGTCTCTGTGAAGTCGGCTTTGTTTTGATTCTCTTATTCTTTTTTCCGTCTGTTTGTTGCTCCCCCCTTGATTCCCCTAAATTGCCCCTTCTGTGGCTTTATCTTCTTTTGCCTGTTTTTCTATTATCCTTTCCAGGCGTTTTGGTTTATTTACTTTACAGCGATTTGAAGCGGGTGTGTTTACTTGTTATTTACTTTGTTTTTACTATCATATCTAATAACCCGCCAAATTGAGCATACTCTTTCTAGCAACAATTTCCTGCAGCTTTAGTCATATCATGACAATCAAAATACGTCTGCCTACTCCATCGCGTCTTCCATCGGGTTCTTTACTTTACAACGTGATCCAGTCTCCTTGTTTTGAGTGATGTGCCTTGGTCTAGGGTCGCCTGGTCGGGTCGCGGTTGGCCAAGAGACTCTCGATAGACACTACAAAACTGTGCGCAGCAGTCTAGGCCTCTCTATCGGCGGCCAGACGAAAATTGAAATCGAATAAGTCGTTGTTTCCTCACCAAATCTGCGTCGCAGCACAAAGCCTCGCAGTATGCCTCAGAAACGAGGTGGTCGCCCTCTTTCTCGATTTCTTTCTCTTTTTGTCTTCATTTCCTCTGTATTTTTGCTTCTCCGTGTGCAAGTCCTACGTTTCGCTGCATGTCCTACACTGGCAGAGCGAGCGCACGCAACATTACAGCGTACTGCTGCGCCCTGCTTCGCTGCTTCGTCTTTCTTTCTATTTTCTTTGCCCTTTGTCGCTATTCTTGGGGGGCTTGCTGCTTGCTACAGTCGTCTTTATGAAACCAACAGACAGCGTAGGTTTGGGCTTAGGAGGTGTTGGGGGCCGAGCCGAAGAAAAAGAAAAAGAAAGGTGTTGCATCTATTCAAGTATGTTCAAAGAGATGCATACAACAAAACGAAAGAAAGGTCACGGTTAAAATGCAAAACCACCTGCACGAACCACACGGCAATCCCGACAAGGGTGTCGGATGGGGGCATGTCGGGGGAGGGGTTCTCCTTCCAACACATGACGTTGTCGGCTGTTTTCGTCGTCTGGCCTCTGCGCTTCTGTTGTAATAAAGCCATGGTGCTTGCAGGAAGAGGGCGCCAGGCGCGCAAGGCTACCAACCATGTGCCACATTTGGGTGCTTGCTGTGTTCGCGGCTAAGTTGAGGGTGGTGTTGCGGGTGGCTTGCGGATGCAATCGTTTGTGGCGATGCAGCCGGGATATCCACAGAGTGCAGGAAATGTGCAGGAAACCTGTGCAGAAGACGCAGACTGTGCAGAAACGCAGAATGTGCAGATGCAATGCAGGGGACGGCATGTCATTGCGCACAACCACTGCAAGAAGTGCAGCCGGGAGAGTGTGGAAGAAAAGCAACTGGAAGACTAGAAAGACTGGAAAGAACAGCCGGCCAGTGGCCATCGTGGCTCAGACAAGGCTCTCAGTGGTCCTGACCATTTGGACAAGCGCGGCCTGTAGGACGGCCTTCCGACTTGTCTGTCACGACTTGGCTGTCCCGACTTTGTCCTGCGGCCTCCTTTGACGGTAAAGCATGTCAAACGACAACTTTTCTACGAAGGGGGGTGGCCTGCGGTTGTCATTCGCCCCCTGTCGCCTTTTTTTGTCCAGCCTTGCTGCAGAGGTAACCTTCTTTGCTCTGTGACTCGGGACCGATTCTTTGAGCCTCCATCGGGATCGTTTCTTTCTCGATCAAGGAAGAGAAGGGGAATGAATCAAAGAAAGACAGGCGCGATTCAGTCGAGGGAGTGGTAAAAGGCGACAAATAGAAACAGAAAGCAAAGAAGAATATAAATATCGTGAGCAACCCGCTCCCTCTTTGTGATATTTTTGAATCATCCTCCACGATCATTCTACGCATACAAGCACTCGACACAGTTATCCCATTTGTTATCTTACTCTTTACTTAACTCGATACTTTCTCTTTTTCGATTTCATTAAACAACTGCCTGCTGCTCTTTCGTCTTCACTTGACTCAAATCCGTCCTCGTCCTTCTGAACAACTTTTCCGGTAACAAGAAACGCCTACAAAAAACAACATCCCACAGTCAGATCAAGAAAAACACAAACAAAACAATTATTACAAAAAAAACCGCCTCTACTCTCACAATGTGCTACAACGGCTGCTACTACTACCCGTGCAACCACATGCCGGGCACCTTCTCCTACGGTTACGGCCCGGTCTGGTCCACCCCCGAGTACACCGTCTACTCGCCGTCCGACTCGTCCTCCACCATCTCCGTCTCCTCGTCCGTCTCTTCATCTTCCGCTCGCGCCACAGCTGGCTCCTACCGCTATGCCACCGTCGCCGAGGAAGAGGAACGCCTCCGTGCCCGCTGCAACGAGCGCCGCCGCAACAACGCATCGTCATCTGCTGACGACGTCTACAATGTGAGCGTGCGATACCGCAGCAGTGGCCACAGTAGCAGCCGTCGTTCCCGCTCGTCTTCACCGTCCAACACAATCCCCGCATCGATGCTGCCGCCGACATATTATGCCTTTGTGCCGACGAGCAGACGACGCCGTGTGCGGGTGTCCTTGTACGACTGAGTACGATGAAACCCGTCATATCGACAGCAACTATCAAAGAAGATTGGGCCTTTTTATTTGATTGATTGCCCTTTTATTTTTACTTCATTTTCTGCGTTTTATTGATTCCCTTTGATTTTTCCTGGTTTTATTTTTCATTTTTACCATTTTTCTTGATGTTCTGTTTATTTTATTGTATCACCAGTTTGCTTTTTTCGCATCATTTCACGTTCTATCATCACACACATCAGACTGTCATCTAAAACTACACCACTCCTTTCATCTCTCGTCAATCATGTCCTTCATGCCCTTTCTGTCATCCACATCATCCCGTCTTATCTCTTCAACGCGTTTAGTTTTTGTTTTGTTTTGTTTTGTTTCGACTTGTCGACTTGTTTTGTTTCGTTCTGTTTCACTTCCTGACTATCACCCCATCTCTTTCCATCACCGTTCCCTTTGTCTCATACTACAGCCAGACGATCTGCAGTCGCTCACGCTCACACACGTTATGTTATGTTATGCTATGTATTGTTAGTTTACGTCCTCTTATGTTATTATGCCTTTATGTTTCGAGTCACCAGATTGCAAGATTGGAGAAGAGTTGTTTTGGGGGTTTGCATCGACGGGATCTCCTTTTTAAGACCCGCGCCTTGTTTGTGCTTTGTATTGATTTTCGGCGACTTTCCGCCATTTGCTAACTAGATAGATAAATAGATAGAATCAAGCAACCCCGACCAAAAAGAAAAAAAGAAAAAAGAAAACCAAGAAGATGATGTAAGGAAAAACGCCTTTCCCTGCCAATAGGGAGCCTGTTTGGGGATCTTTCTGTTGAAGTCCTCCGTGATACAACCAAATAAACACCCTTTGTGAAACAACTATTGTGTTTCCCTTTGCCCAATAACAAAATAAAAAATGAAGTAGTTCCAGTACCAGATATCGATTATGACAATAAAAAAGAAAAGATGGGGGGTATCATGACAAAGGAAATGGGGCGCCCAGTGGCGGGTGGTTTTGTGACATAGGAAAATGTGGGAGTGAGAGTGTTGAGAGTGTAGAGTGTATGTCGAGAAAAGATAGGAGATGATGTTGAGAGTGTAGTGTGATGATGTGTTTAATCTTCGAAAGCGCTGAAGACAATGCCCCGGCGCTTCCAGTCGCCGCGCTTAAAGTAGCGCTCCGACTCGGACTCAGTCGAGGCGTGCGGAGTGCGGGGAGTCACCGGCGAGGCAGGCTCGCTCGGGCTCGAAGACAGCTCTGGCATGGGAGGCGTTGAGGGCCGCTCTAGGACACCGCTCTCACCCAGCAGCTGCAGGTCACGCATGGTCTGCTGAAGGTTGGCCTCGGACTGGTGGGCGCGGAGGCGGTGGTGGCGGGGAGGGGGCGCCGAGAGGCCCTGGGCTTCGAAGCCCTCGTCGTCGTCGGCCGACGAGGCCAGGTGGATGTCGGCAATGGTCTGGCGGACGGCCCGGCGGCGGGACGAAGTGGAGGGGCGGGCGCCGTCGAAGCCAAAGTCGAAGCCATGCGGTGTGGTGGCGGTGGGCGCATGCGAATCGTCCTCGTAGTAGAATGAGTGGCCGGCGTCGTAGTACTGGGGCGAGGCACGCACGACGGGCATGGGCATGCAGGGCACGGGGTGCAGCCGCAGAGGATCCCATTCGAGGCCGGCGTTGCGAGACGAGGTGGTCGACGAGGTGGTCGAGGCATTGGAGGACCACGAGCTGGAAGCGCGGGAGGCGTGGCTGCAGGTGCTGGCCTGGCGGTAGTGGATGTGGTCGTGGTGGTGGTCGACGTCGGCAACGGGGATGCCGCCGGTCTGCGGCCGTTGTGTCGGCGGCATGGGCATGGGGATGGCCATGGGCTCGACGGAGGCAGACGTAGAGAAGAGACGAGGCGAGGAGATTTGTGTTGGCGAAGGCGGCATCTGCGGGATGCTCTCGTCGTCGCTGCGGGACTGGGTGTGATTGTGAAGGCGACGCAGACTCCGTGCGCGATGCAGGAGTTTTTGACTCGTCGCGAGCATTGTGAAGTTGTGTGGTGGTTGTGTTGAGATAGACAAGAAAGAGTTGTTGTGTGTTTGTGTTGAGGAATGATATGTCCTCAAGGTTGAGAGTGGTTGAAGTGTGAAAGATGTTGTTCTTGGAAAGGATGAGAGAAGGAAAGAGAAGGGGAGAGGGGAAATGGATGACAGGGAAGGAGGGGGATGAGACTGCCTTTGTATAAAAATACGTAGGACGAGAAGGAAGGAGCGCAGGATGTAAGTGCAGTAGTTGCAGCTGTTGAGTGTGTGAGGGAAGGCACCGCATTAAGAAGGCACCCGCATTCCAGATGCAAGATGTGCGGGTCGTACTTGCCTTGGTCGTGTAAGTCACTTTTGCACTTTAGGTTGTGGATGCTTTGGTTCTTGGCTGAAGTGGAGGTGTGCTAGCGCGTGAATGGGTCTTTGGGTGTGTGTAAGTGGGCAGGTTGGGCAGTGGTGGGCTAGCGTGCTAGCTGGAGGGTGTTAGTATGTTAGTGTGGTGTGCCAGTGCCAGGCTGTACCAGAGATGCAGGAGGGAAAGAGCGATTCAAAGAAAAAACGAGAATCGGAAAAAAAAAGAATAAAGAAAACTAGAGAAAAACGACAAGAAGGTACACTGTTTCTCCGTACCTCCCATGAGCTGTGCCCTGCCGATCATTTTCGTCAGCGCCACAGGGTCGCCTCTGAGTGAAGGAGTGTGAGTTACGAGTCGATTTGTGTACAATTGGATGTGTACCAGAGAATGTACTCTTTTTGTTTAATCGCTTTCTTTTACTCTTTCAGGGAATCGCCCTCTTCTTTTCGTGTTTGTTGCCTCGATGGTCGACAAACATCAAACAGGCCATCATGCCACCAGACGATATTCGATGTCCACTTGGAGCACTCTCGCCTCTTGGACGGAGCCGGCGAGGGATGAGGGGGTAATGAGAAGCGGAGAAGAGGAGAAGCAGTGACAGGAATCGGCATCGTCATGCATGCCATTCATGTTTGAGAACGAGGGTGAGAGAAATTTTATTCTTTTCTTTCGCTTTACCAAACGTTTCCGTTGCCGCTTCGTCTCTTATTACGTTCGTATCCGTTGACTTTGACTTTGGCCGAGGCCACTGTCATTGGACCCCGTGAACGGCTGGAATGCTCACGTCTCACTTGCCTGTAGTATTACGACAACAGTTTGCGGAGAGAACGGCGAGAACAGCGAGAACGGCCACAGAAATCCTCTGGAATGCAGAATAAAGTGGTTTTTAGTTTTGTTGCATTCCAATTGCCAATTGCCAGCCTGCCCGCCCCGCCTACGCCGGGAATGTAGATGCAAGCTCTTTCACTTTTTGTGTGAATGCTCACCGTTCACGCTGCTTCACAAGGTTCACATCGGTTTTCACTTTTTCACTTTACGAAAGTGGGCCAGTTCTCTGTCCCTGATCATCAACCTGCGTAATGTCTGTACGCCGCACGGCATCGGCGATGAGTGGCTGATCACGATGACAGAGCAAAAGTATTGATGTGTGGTGTATTCTTAGAGGAGAGAAAAGAATACGACACTGTGAGGGACACACTATCAAAACTAAAACGAGTGATGACGGGCCAGGAGATCTCGTTTCTCGTTTCCTCGTTAAACAGAGTGACGGTCGACTCTATTTTTCGGCGGCGGTCTTGGCAGCGGTCTTGGCGGCTTTGAGTTCTCTCTCGCAAAAGAGAGTGCACTCAACAGGCTCAGCTGGTGTGGCGGTGGGTCCACTCCACTCGCACTTTACGAGGCGTCGTGGAGACGTGTACTGATAAGTACCCTCCATAAGAGATTTGGTGTGGAGGTACCTGATATTATCTGGCGGTGAAGAAGTGAAGAGAGCAGACCAAAAAAGGCCATGAGGATGCGAGACAAGGGATGAGAGAAACGAGTTAGAACGACGACAGAAAGGAAACGATGGACAGAAGTTCTGGGACCTGAGCGAGAAGACACAAAACCTGGGCACGATTGACGCTAGAACCGGTTTGAGTGGGAGGTGAAGCGAGACACTCTGACGTTGGGCGCCTGTTCCGCTGAAAAAGAGGCAGACAAGAGACAGAAAGACAGGCACAGAGACAGAAAGAGTCAAGACATAACGGACAATTCAGGTACCGTGAGACGTTAATCAACGCTTCTATCCCTTGCCAGCGGCAATGAAGATGTCATCCTCGTGTCGTTTGAGTGCCTGTCTTTTCACACTGCCACTGTCAATCTTGGACGGTATCCCTTGAATTTCGTCACTGTAGAAACAAAAGTGGAAGGGAGAGAGAAAAGAGGGTGTCCCCCCAAAAGGAAAAAGGCGAATCGATCATGATGTCTGTAGATGATGCTCGATTGTGCCTGATTGTGTCCTGATTTCTCGATTTCCCTATTCGCACGCAGTTTCTAGTCATCCTGATGATCCGAAACAGCTGACGACAAACTGACGACGGATCGCTTCGGATGTCGTTTGTCGACAAAGTCACTCTACGAAGGACTAAAGTCCAAAGAGTACGACCGCATTTCTCAGCACAATGAAGGAGACTGGCTCGGCTGAGCAGGCTGAGTGAGTGTTGGAAGTCCCCTCTTTTCCCCTCTTCTTTCTTGTCATCCACATCCAAAATCCACATTTACACCCTGGTCGATGACCGTATCGATATCGACAAGAGAGAGGCAGAGAGGGTGTGGTCAAGTGGTAAAGTGCACGAAAAGTGTAGAGAAAAGTAGAGAAAAGTGTGGCAGGTTCGGTCACCGGGCCTCTTTGATGAGAGGATGTCCAGACGAGAAAAGCAATAAATTGATTTTCCTCTTGTTTCTTTTCTGAGGCTCGTAAACTCAAACCCTGGTTACGACGGACGTCTCTGGTACGCCCAGGTCGTACGGACGACTGGCTCGACATGGTGTGGGAGATACTTGTATCGGCATATTGTCTTAATGTACGACTTGAAATGTACTACGTATTGATTTCGCTCAAAGTCTGGTACGTCCCTT
>JANSLP010000489.1:0-18020 GCA_029298735.1 Ophiostoma sp. CBS 140.51
TAAATCGTGATGTGGATGAGGTCTTTTTTAGCCGTATAGTCCCAGCAAGATAGCGGTAGACGCTTTGTGACGTAGCCGGCAAGGCGTCCCTCCCCGGCCATGATGCATGTAGGAAGACAAGCGAACTTGGGAAAAGAAGGTCAGGAGAGACCTTACTGTATTGTTTTTCTGTATTATTATTATTATTATTATCCGCCTTTCTCAGCCACTCCTGACTATTGGCGACTAGCTAGACAGTTTTGTATTTTTATTTGAAATCTTGTGACTTAACGGCAATGGACGAATTCGATTTACGAATCAAATACTCTTTTTACTCTTTCTGTGCTCTGTATGAAATCCTGTACCCTCGCCTGTCTACTGCCACACAGGAAACCGAAAGAAGCATGGCAAGTGGCGTTGGTCTTATCTTGGAATGGGTGTTTGCTGATCCGCCTGAGCTATAACCACGGAGAAACCTCTGCTATGTAGTAACCTGTGAGAAGAGGGTTTCTGGCAGGGTAGATGCTCGGCTTTGCAGGACCCAAGATATGTACTTCTCGAGACCATAGTCAAACGACAGGGCAATGGTGTATCACCGCTGCCACTTCAAGACGGTATCAATGTGTTTGCCACAAAAGAGGTCATCCAGTGCATCATGATACATGTCAACCTGGAGTTGCTTCTTGTATTCGTAGGTAGCAAAGTTCCCAAATGCCTCAAATATCGACCCATTTCTGCCGTTTTTGTATCTGGATTGACGCTGGAACTACAGGCGTAGATTTTGCCGAGCCCAGTATAAAGATTCGGAAAAAGATTTGCGCTTTGTTATAGACTGTATTTCGTCCAATTGAGGCTGTTCCGCCAAGAAGTCGTACACTGCACGATGTATAAAGCCCGGTTTATGGCCTCTGACGTTTATCAAATCAGAACCGCGGGCCTTTATTGGACGAGCCGTCATGTCATTCTCAATATGAAAGGAATCATGGAGCGTCCAGCTCGGTGTCCCTTGGCGGAAATCAATTGGGGAGACATCGTGTCCTCGGCGATGGGCCGTGTACATCAGAGACGCCATGGGTATTCCATAGTCATCATAGTAGACCGGGTCAATGTCGTCCACCATCTTTCTGATGTAAGGCTTCAAGTCTGTTGGAAGGGATTGTAGCCGTTGCATCAACATCTCCCAGGAATCTGCATTGTCATACCCACGAATAAGATCCTTGCAGACGAGACTAACCCAGAGAAATAAGCCCTGTGCTCGATCAACAACTTCTGTGACCAATGCCTGCCTCTCAGGGATTGTTGGACAAGAAAGAAAAGGCTGGTGTTTTCCATCGAGTTTGTCCTCGGTGTAGCGGTATCAGTCATCATAGGTGCACTCGTAGACCCTGATTTTGACGACTGGAACTTTCGATTTGACCATAAAATGACGATCAAAAACTGGCCGTTCTCGACTGGAGGCACAAATTTTAACGTGCGGTAGTGTTGCAAGTGCTGTTATTCGAGCAAGAATCGTATCGTGATCACTGTTCCATTCGTCGAGGCCGTCGATGAAAAGGGCAAACTTGACCGGACCGTGGAGAGCCCCTAAATAAGTGACCACCCAGAAAAGCATGCTCCATTACTCTTCAGTTGACCATGACTTGTCTGTTTTGCCTTGAGACAGAAGGAACAATACGGAAACACTGCTGAGGAAAAGAGGTAATAAACGCCCTGAAAAAGAAGCTACAAAAGAGACAAAGGAAGGAGCTACTGTTGTACACGATATGAACGAAAAGGAAAAACAAAATGACATTAAATTATGTACGCAGCAATCTTTACATTGGAGAAAAATGACGGATGACACGGCATAACAAAACGCTGGACAAGAAGAGCGCGTGAAATAAACAGAATAGCCAAACAGTGTCGCAAGACGATGTCTATGAGCAGCAAAGAACCCCTCCTCTCCGCTCTCCACTCTCTCACGCCGCCCCCAAAAACTCGAGCGCTTTGCGCAGCTCCCGCACTGCCGTTGAAACGTCTTCAAAGTTGAGCGCCGAAATGGCCCACTTGGCATGCTTCTGGGCGTTGACCATGGCCAGGTCGTCGACGGCGCCGCCAGCTGACTGTGATGGTGCTGCTGCTGCTGGCGGCGGCGGAGGTGCAGACGGCTGGGGCACGACGCGGTTGTTGTAGGCAGGTGGATAGCCCGTTGCGGACGCAGGTGGGGTCTGTGCACTGGCTCCTACAAAGTAGCCGCCGTTTGGCGTGACAGACGCAGCTGGTGGTGGTGCCGACGGAGGTGCTGATGGCGGTGCAGACGGTTGTTGCTGGGAAGGAGGCTGGTAGAACAGGTCGGGTGGCGCAGTGGGCGGGCTAAAGGTGGGCACGGTTGGGGAGAAGTTGGCCGGTGGCACTAAAGCATCCGGGTCGTCTGAGTAGATCGTCGGTGATGCTGCAGCGGCGGGCGGTGCTGTCGGCGAGCCAAAAGAGGGCAAGGCGCCGCTTGCCGGAGGAGGGAGATCGGGAATGCCGCCAGCTGTAGACGCAGGTGCTGCTGCAGATGAGGCCGGACTGTGGGGCAACGAGACACCTGCCGAATCGCGCCGTGTACGTGAGTCGGCGCTCGGTGCTAGCGTGTTGCCGTCTGCCTCGTCTTCAATTGTGACTGGCCGGGGCGCACTTGCAGATGCTGATGGTGGCACCTCGGAACCAGGCGACAAAGCACCCACTGCACTCTCGTCGTCCTTGGCCAGCGGCAGTTCGTCGGGTTTCGGGTTCGACTCGTTAGGATCCTTGCCGTCTTTGATAGCGCGCAAGATGCGCGTGGCGTTCCACTTGGCGTACTTGATCTTCTGGATGGTCTCGGTATCCGGAGCACCCCAAATGTTGACCAGACCGAAGAGGGTAGCGGCGGCGTCAAAGGTGTTGGCTGTCGTGGCCGTGACTTTGTTGGCTTTGACAACGTTCTGGGCACTGTCGAGGCGCTTCTGGGCAAACTGCTCAATGTAGAGCTGGCCCTCTGTGTCGTCGGCGATGGCAGGTTCAGTGCCACGAGTGTCTTTGGTGTGCTCCATGCGGTTCATGAGCTTGGTACTGTACTCGAGGATGTCCGGCGAGGACGTGTGGAGACCTTTACTCAAGATCTGCTTGAGCACCCAGTAGTCGCACCAGTAGGCGACGATGGGCTCGGCGTTCTGAAGCTGCTCGGCGCGCATGGCCGTCTTATAGAGGTTGGCATCAGCCTGCCGGAGGCTGGCGAGAGCGTCGGCCATGGCGGAGGGTGGGTCGGTGGTGTCGGCGGTGTGAGAGTCCGATTGATTTGAGCCAAGAGTTATTCGCAAAATTATTGTGTGTGAATTGGAGTAAGTATCGATGTCGATAACTACACAATGCTGTGTGCGATGGCGGTTATATTTGGTATGGCAGAGAGATTGATGAGGATTCCAAAAACGAGGCAGCCTGGTGAGCAAAATGATGTGTGTGCACGAATTGGCAGGTGCGAATGAGTAGGCCTGCCTGATGCCAACACACGTCACTGTAGGCCGAAACCCCGCCAAAAGTCGAAATGAGCTCCAGCAGGCGACCATAGTGTGTGGGTCAGGGCGGTGTGGCAAAAGCTCTCGCCCATGACAAAGGCGGTGAGTAAATTCTGCCGCCATAATGATGCTCTTCACACGGAAGCTTCAGTACACTGTGCGCAAAGTGGCCCCAAAACACTCCACGGTGGCCTTTTTTGCCGTCTCTTCGAAATCGCCTACATCAAATCGTGGATAAAGCTGACAGATGTCCACCGACCAACACCACGCACATCTGTTGGTTCTTGGATACACTTTTTATTTTATTTTCCTGAACTTTAACTTTCATTTTTCACTCCATCGTTTGTAGGAGTATAAATACTACACACTGCAAAGTGTTTTCTCTTCCTTTTCAGTACCTTGCTTCTTCTTCAACAATCTTCAACAACAAACAACACTCAGCTTATATAACTCTCGACCTTACAACTTCGACTCGTACCTATCACACCAGCTACCATGCAGTTGAAAACACTTATGGCTGTCGTGGCCACCCTGGCTGGCATGCACCAAGCCATGGCCCAGCAAGGGCTTTACAGCAAGGACTCGCCGGTGACGCAAATCACCAACAAAGCGCAGCTCGACCGTATCATCAACGAGTCCAACCGGACGAGTGTACGCCAATCTCCTCTCTGCAATAATAATACCATCGAGGTCGTCCACGACTAACAGCTTTAGATTATCGAATTCTATGCACCATGGTGCGGCCACTGCAAGAACCTCAAGCCCGAGTTTGAAAAGGCGGCGCGCAGCCTGGACGGACTGGCCAATGTTGTGGCCATCAATTGTGAAGATGCCAAGGATGTATGCCGGGACTTGGGCGTCCAGGGCTACCCGACACTCAAAATTGCACGCCCACCCAAGGCCAAGGCCAAGGGCCGGCGCACAGTGGTGGACGACTACCAGGGCCAACGGACGGCGGCCGGTATTGTGGACAGTCTGACGTCGCAGATGAACAACCACGTAGTCAAAGTGACGGACGCGACGCTCGATGAGTTTCTGACCTCCACGAATGGTGCCAAGGCTCTGTTGTTTACAGAAAAGGGCACCACCGCCCCAAGCACCAAAGCCCTGGCCACCGATTTCCTCGGAAGCATTGTCGTCGGCCAGGTGCGCAGCAAGGAGGCCAATACCGTGGCCAAATACGGTGTGACATCGTTCCCGACGCTGCTCCTGTTGACCGACGATGATGCCACACCGATCGCCCACGAGGGCAAGTTTAAGCTCAAGGAGATGGTAGCGTTCTTGTCGCAGGCTGCTGAGCCCAACCCGCCTGTGGACCTGAACGGGAAGAAGCCAAAGGCAGAGAAGCCCAAGAAGGAGAAGAAGGCCGAGAAGAAGGCCGAAAAGAAGGAAAAGGCTGAAGAGAAGGAAAGGGCCGACAAGGAGGAGGAGTCGACTACCGAGACCCCCACACAGCAGACCGCCCCCGTCATCGTCGAAAGCGCACTGCCCATCCCCACCATCCACACGATCGAAAAGCTGGAGAGCAGCTGCCTCAGTGACAAGGCCCCGACTTGTGTCCTGGTGTTTGTCGGCGACGCCAGCAGCGACGAGGCCTCGGCCGATACCCAGGAGGCACTCAACCACCTGGCCGACGTCGCCCACAAGTATGCCCAGTCCAAGCGCGCGCTGTTCCCGTTCTACGCCGTGCCCGCAAGCAACCCGGCGTCCGAGATGCTCCTCGAGTCCATGAACCTCAGAACGACGAATGCGTACGACCGCGTGCAGCTCGTTGCTGTCAACGCACGTCGCAAGTGGTGGCGGCGCTACGAGGGCGGTGCTGGCGACATCTCACACGAGTCGATTGAGCAGTGGATTGACGACATTCGGATGGGCGAGGGCGCAAAGCAGAAGCTTCCCGAGAGTGTGGTAGTCAAGGCTGAGAAGGCGGTGCCGAAGGAGGAGAAGGTGGAGGAGCCGAAGGCTGAAGAGCCCGTCGAGGAGGTCAAGCACGAGGAGCTGTAAAGTAGTCAAAGTGTCCCTAAAGTTGCAGAATAAATTTGAGCAATGTATTCGAATCTATCAAAAAGACGCTGAATGGCCTTTTGTTCCTATTTATCTTGTAAAAATTAGCGATCGGTCTCAAACATGATGTCGACACGGAAAGACCTACCAAACGCCCAACGCCAACTAGTATCCGGAACTCAAAGATGTAGAAAAAAAATCAGTGCGCCATAGATGCTTCCCTTCCGAATCCAGGGTATACTTCAGCCTCTCCCACCCCAGCCACTCCAATATCATGAACAGTTGCCCTACACGTCAATCTCCATGGACGACACTTGGTCCGCGTCGGCTGCGCTGCTGTTGCCCTCCTGTACAATCTTCAGGCCCGCCTCCCGCACGACGCGGTCTACGATCGCCCGCACCTGCTTGCACCCGTCAACGGCCACAGCCAGCATGCCCTCGAGCCGTTGCGCCTGGACACGGCTTTCGGAAACCAGAGCAGCAACACGATCTGTAGCACCGAGCGTTGCGACTGTTAGCGACGGCAGCTCCTGTTCTTCCTGCAGGTTGAGGTCGAGTAAAGGGTCGGCGCCGTCGGTCGTGTCGGCGGATGCGTCACTCGAGGTACTGCCGGCGGAACAGGCGACGACGTAGTCGGTCATGGGAATACCCGCGTCGACAGCGGCGAGAGTGGCGGCGTTGAGGAGGGCGGCCAGGAGGGAGCCGTCTTGCGACAGGACGTGGAGGGAGAAGGTGATGGCGGAGCGGGGGAAGAGGTGGGTGTGGAGGACACCAGCGAGGGTGCGCGCAACGGTGGCGGAGAGCTCCTGTATGCGTCTGATCGATCGTTAGTGAGGTGTTCGAGCGAAGAGCGGATCAAAGGCGAGCTCAGCGAGGACCCAAAAAAATACTTACTTATCGGTTCGACCTCTTCTGCGACGGTCGACAGACGAGAAGCCGGCGACGACAATGTTGACGACGACCTCGGCAGTCGTCTCGTTACCAGAGCCAGTCGTTCCGCCGCCTGCGCTGACGGTACCGGCACGCTTGGGACCGGGCTCGCTGGGACCTGTCAGGACACACATGACTTTTGTGTTGCCCATTTCCCAGTAGGAAGAACCGTCGGCGGCGGCCTGGGTGCGGACCTGGGCATGGCAGCGGCGCAGCTCGTTCCAGCGACGGCCGTCTACGCGCAGCAGCGCCAGCGAGTATGTGGATGTGTCGAGAGGCATGTCGTCGGATTAAGGGGTCGTGACTGTGGTTGTTGTGCAATTGGTGAGGCAAAGTTGACGTTGTTCTTGCTGGACTTTGGTTTCGTTCGACTTTTTTAAAGTGGGGCGCGATTGGGAGCTTCAAGGGTCCACTTTATTTTTGTACCTGAAAAGCGCCCGCTAACATCGCTGTAAGTTGACGAGGCTGTGAAGACGGCAGGACAACGGATGGAAGATGAGAAGATAAGAAAGATTTCTCGATCAGTTCGACTACACTGATGTTTCACTAGTACTGCTTACTTTCAAGTTGCAATGCTAGCTAGACGTAGAAAGATGAGCCAATAATAAATTTAGGACTTTCTCCCCCCCCAAAACCTGACTTCTTCTTGCTTCATAATTTTCTAAATCCAAAACCAAGTAAAAGAAAGATTTGTGTCTCGAATGCATTTTTATTAGAAACTTGTTGTTAAGAGATTGCCAAAAATATAAATGAACCATACCAAACCAAACTAAAATAATAAAATAAAATAAATAAAATTGCTTTGTTATCAGGCGACTTGAAGCACATTGATCGATGCCGCGACGATGATATCCCCCATTGAGTTTGTCCAGTTCTTTGTTGTTACTGCACCATTCAGTTGTTCATATGCTGACAGTAAGGGTTGAACATGTTCACAGTGTCCAGGTACAGCCTCTAGAACAGCCGTCCTTGTCTCATTGTTGCATACAAACCACCCCAGACTTTCACCTCCGGTGGCTTGCATTGTAACGAGTTTCCCGTCATCTGTCCCGCACATCCACGTCTGGTTCAGTTCGACGTAGTTGTTGATGAGAAAGTCGGATGAAAATGAGAGCCATGTATCGATATTGATGGTGTCCACATCACACGTATGCCAGAGGTCGTCTTGTGGTGGAGCACGAGTCCCACTGCAGTGGAACGAAGGACTTGAACCTGGCGGTGTTGTCGATATGGCAAAGCTGACATTGCGTGGACCGATGGGGTCTGTACTGTTGAGTTGTGATGTTGCCGTATCAATCGTTAGATTCGTTAGTACCCAGGAAAATGTAGCATTGTCCTGGACACGATTGTTTGTGTCGAGGAGTGTACAAGAAGGAGTGAGTGAAGCCCTGCATGAGGCAACTAATGAGGAAACCACCAAGATGCCGAAAACAGAAGCCATGTTAGACTGGAAGTAATCGTTGGTAAACCATAGTAGATTCGAGTTCATTTTGACAAATTTTGAAATCAAAGTATCATAACAATACACCGGCAGACTTTGACGTGATGTACATTTAAAAATTTGTACGTTTCTCTTCGCTGGGATGGCCATGTCGAGAGAATTGCCAAGTGTTTATCCACTGCGTGGCTAATAAAAGCATGCACGGGTCGTTGTGTCCTCTATTTATCCATACTACGTATTTTAGTGGTACAGATATCGAGTACAAGTCACTCCATCAAAACTTAACTATTCACTGGTGATGCCATAACATAAAATATCACCATCTCTTTCTGCCTCCTTTACATTGCTATACCATCACCCGAGTAGCCGGGGAGTGTGGTCAGCCAGTCACCCTGCCGCCCAACATCCTCGCCACTCTGCGACTTCTTTGTGCAGGCAATTGCGTCGGCTCCGGACTGAATCTTGAGGGCCGTGCTGCACACATCGTTGGTGCATCCGTTCTTGCCCAGCGCATCCATGCCCTTTTGCAGCGCATCGCCTTTCCAGCCAAACAGGTAGTCGCCGTGCTGGCCATGGCCCGTGCTGTCGTCAAACGAGTACACAAACGGTTGTTTGCCGTTGGTGTAGTACTTGGGGTCGTTGAAAGGACGAGTGTCCCACATGACCTCGTACATGACTTGTGGGACGCGGATCGGGTGCGTGGTCGGGCAGTTGGCATTGGCCAAAGCTTGGCCGCCGGGAGCATAGGCCATGTGGCTCTGATGGTCCGGGCTGTCCAAGTTCTTGCCGTCCCAGCAGGTGGGGAAGATAATGGTGGCACGGATGCCGCCCGAGCAGGGCTTCGTGGGGAAACTGGACGAGTCTCCAGAGTCACAGGGGACACCGCCGTTGCCGTTAACCTCAGCAGCACCGTTACAGCGGTGGCAGATACCCGGAAAGGTGCCCGACTTGGACCGAAGGGACGGGTTGCCGGCAATCATGCGGAAGCCGGGCTTGAAGGCTGTCGTCTTGGAGGCGCCGCCAAAGGGCTGCATGTAGTATACCGTCAGGCCACCCTGCTGCTTAAGGAGCTCCGGGCTGTTGCGGTTGCGGTAGTTTGCCATTTGCGGCACAAGGCGGTAAGTTCCGTTCTCGGGCGACTTGAAGTACATGCTGGCGGTCCAGTAGTTGCTAAAGTCCTCGCTGTAGGTGCAGGAGGTACACGTTGACAATGTCGGAGGGTCGTGATTGGCAGGGTCCATCTGTCACGCACGCTTGTTAGATATTTCCCCAGGTGTGATCAATGGTTTTTTTTCCGAGGAAAAGACCTACAGTAATGTTGAATGAGTTACCGCCAACGACTTGGTGGGTGTGCGATGATGGATCCTGGCCCGGGTTGACAATGGGGTCGATGCGCTCGATGACGAGCTGCGAGCAGCCGAAGCGTAGCATGCCCTGGGCAAGGGCGCCCGGAAGGAGGGCAGCGGTGGTAGACAAAGACAGCTTCATGTTGGCGGTGAAGAATCAAATAGGCGTAACTGACAAAAAAAGGAAAAACATTCCAAACTCAAGTCTGTATACAGTCTCTTATATCTTATACGGGCATACGGCAACCAGCATCTCCACAGTTGCTCTCCGCGCTGGCTGCAATATATTGCCCGGAAAATATAAACCTCACCCACAAGCTCGGCAGTTATGATACACGCTTCTTTGTGGACATCAATCCGGGAAGTGTAGATACGATTTATATTAATTTGAACAAGTTGGCACCAGCCACTTCCATCGCCCCCAGATTATCCATAGTGTTTTCGTCCAATCTACAAGCACCCATATTTCCACGAACCGTTGGGCGCCACTGAAACGTACAATCAATAGATATCCTGTCGCGTTATTCCATCTAAATATTCAAGTATACGAAACAGTGTCTATTTCTATGGTCTATCAGCTTCCCTGCCAGTCTATAGCAGTTGAAAGTCTCTCTCCAACAGGATACGCCTCAGTTCGTGCCGCCCGTGCAGGCTCTCAACTGTGGCCACGCGCCCTGCCGCCCGCCTCGTCCACACCGGCTGGTCCAGGATTTGTGCCGCATTAAAGGCACCCAGTGTAGCATCATACTCCTTGAAGTGCTCTTGCTGCTTGCTGTCGTCCCATGTCTCGCGATGCAGGACTTCGGCAGCCGGCAGGCGAGGCTTGACGGGTGCAGTGACAGCCGCTACCGTGCGGTCAGGCACGCCAACCGCCAAAGCGAACAAGCCAACAACCCGCGATGGCAGGCCAAGGAGAGAAGCAACCTCGCGCGGGTGATTGCGGGCAGCGCCGACGTAGCAGCCGCCGAGACCCAGAGCTTCGGCTGCGACAAAGACGTTTTGAGCAGCAAAAGCGGCGTCAAGGGCGGCGACCAGGAATAGCTCTGTGTACTGAAGGGCCTCGCCAGGCGTGGGCGGCGTCACAGAAGCAGAGGCGGCCTGGGCACGGTGTAGGTCGGCCGTAAAGACAAGCACGAGCGGTGCCTGGCGAACAAAAGCCTGGTTGCCACTGAGTTCAGATAGCTTGGCCTTTCGGTCCGGATCTTCGATGGCGACGACGCTCCAAGCCTGGAGGTTGGACGATGTTGGTGCGCTCTGGGCGGCGGCTACTAGAATGTCTAGAGTGTTGTCGGGTAGAGCCTGGCCGGGGACAAAATGACGGACAGATTTGTGTGACAAAATAGTAGTCAAGGCGTCGACAGTGGCGGACGTGGAAGTCCCGTTGGTGTCCACGGAAGTGCCGTTGGTCTCATTGGCTGTCTTGGCACTGTTGGCGCCGTAGCGGGCCGCAATAAGTGTTGGCAAAGACATGGTGGTGAGTTGTGATGGGATGAAGATAAAAAGATGCATATAAAAACAAATAGGAAGTACAAATAAATTTAGAAAAGAACAAAGGAACGCTTTATATGTTGTTAAATACAAATTGGTATCGTAAATCGTGTGCTCAAGATAGACCCCCATGTCTGTTATGAGCAGCGTTGCGGCTATAATGGCGTCAACGCCCCTAGGAGAATCCCACGTCACCGGCACCGGCTCGGCACGTTTCGACGTCCTTCAACATCGTCTTTCGTACTTGGTCACAAATTCCATATCGTTGACTAAAAAGTCGACTAGAAAGTCTTCCAACTTTTCCCGATGATTGGAACCAGTTCCGAATTGTTTTCTTCCTTGCTTTTCTTGCTTGACTTAAAACAAGTGGACGGGCGTACTGGACGGGGTGATCGACGCGGCAATTGAGGCCGCAATGGAGGCTGTCGCATTGACTGTGCCATTCATGGTCCCATTGTGCGGTGTCGTGACGTTGGCAATCAGCGCGTCTGACCAGTGCTGGCGCCAGTGCGATGATTCGGCGAAGCGGATGGCGTACCACAGCCACGAAATCAAGAGTGTGTGCAGGGCCATGGCAATGAGGGCGACGCTGTCATCAGAGGTATAGACCACGAGGTTGGCGGCCCATTTGGGAGCGTCGTCTTTGGCGATGGGGTTGGGGTTGGACGATCTCGGTCTGGGGTTAAAGGTGCTTCTGGTCGTATTGGGTGCGGGGGCGGCCGGGTCCGGTTGCGAATACTTGTTCTTGAAGATGCCCGTGAGTCCCTTGAGGACGGCATAAAAGGTGAAGCAGGCGCCCATGTAGAGGATAAAGACAATCAGCTCGAGGGTGATGGTTTCGTAGATCCACATCGAGTGCGAAGACAACAGATAATCACCAAGCCAGGGCGAGCCCATAAAGAAGCTGACAATCGTTGCCAGGCCGCCGAGGATGGCACAGCCGCCTGTGATGACGACGGGAACCAGGCCGCCAGCCCAATTCTCGACCGAGGGGGGCAGCTGGCTGGTGACAAACTTGGCGAAGCCCAGCATGATAAAGGCAACGAGGGCACCGGCACCCAAAGTCAGGGCCATGACTAGTATGAGGGCAGCAAAGACAAAGGGCAGACTGAGGTAGTACAGGGAGAACGACAGCCTGCTGACCATTTCCCAGCCGCCGTTCTTGGTGACATCGACCTGGAGGATGTGGGCGTTGAGTTCAGGTTGGATAAGGTCGAGGAAAGCCCAGTACAAGAAGAGGCCATGAGCAAGCCAGCCAATACCGACAACATAGGACTCGATGGTCGAGAATTTGGCGTTAATGGCGGGTAGACGAGGGTGAGATGATGGGTCGTTGTTGTATTCGTATGGGTGGGCTTTATCGGAATTGGCCTCGAGGTCGGCAGCACCAGTAGTACCAGCAGGTGTCTCCGTCGTGGCCGCTGTATCACTTCGTTCACCTCCACGGGCGAGAAGATCTGCCGTCTCAGCATCGTCGACTTGATGGTCTTCATCCTCGTCTTCGTCTTTGTTACCATCGTCGTTCACCACCGTCCTCTCGTCAGATTCCCGGGGCGCCTCTTCACTTCCGCGACTCGAAACACCATCGTACGGCATGCCGTTCTCTCCACTTCCAGCGACAATCGTCCCCTGCAGGTCCTCCACCTCGTCCAGCTCAAAGTCTGCCGCCGTGTATTGCGGCTGAGCCTGCTCCCAACGATAAACGGCCGCCACTACCTCCAACAGAACGTAGGCAGCCACAAACATCCATGCCCACGCTGCTGTCCACCGCGCATCCTGTCCGCCCGGCTCGAACCAAATCAGTTCTACTAGAGGGACGATACCCAAGGCAAAGCCAGCCAAGCGGATGATCATGGAGATTGTGGCTTTGGCGACTGCAGTAATGCGCGATGTTGTGCCGCGTTCGGTCGATGATGGGGAGGCGTCATCGCTTGTGCCGGCATCTGAAAATCTCTCTGTGCCCACGAGGACGAGCGCCTGTCGTGGCGTCGCCCTAAGAAGAACACAGTACACGAGGCAGCGCACAATCACCGACAAGGCGTCGAGTGCGCAGACGACTGGTGATGCGCGCAGCCAGATGCTGCTGACGGCCGACACGCCCAACAATCGTCCGGCCGGCTGGGCCATGGCGGCCGAGGCCAGGATAGGGAGTGGTGGGTAGGCATGGAGCCAGCTGACAACCGGGGCGGCCGTTACGTTGGCCATCGAGGAGGAGGAGGTGGTGTTGGTGGAGGTGTATCATATGTGGAGTGTCGTGGTTGCAGTCGTCGTCGCCTGTAAGTCGTCGCGTGTTAGTCGTAGTGATCAAGAACGAAAGGAGCCATTTGACGATACAACGACAGAAAAGAAGAGAAAGGACTTGACAGTTTAATAATAAAGGGAGTGTATTCAAAAGCTTAAAATCAAACTGAACCCCATGAAAAAAGGCAAAGCGGCTGTCGCCAAGAGTTGGGCGACGCTGTCTTGTCCACTGTCTACGAGAAATGTCCACTCTTACCCACAGATTGCCCACAGACTGCCCACATTGCCAAGCCTTGACGAAAGAATGCCCAGACAGACTCAGCCTTCCGTTGTCGTGTGTGTCTCTGGTGTGCCTTTGTCCCTTTCGGTGCCCGTTTCGTCCCACCTGCCGAGGCGGAACAGGCGTTATGTTTGGCTGGGCAGAATATGGGGGGGAGAGTGATTGGCGTAGCCATTGAACAGCTGTCAACCCCTGTCCATCACGGGCGCGCTTCGTTTTGATTTTGGTCTGGAGAATGCCCTGTCGTGTGCCTTGCCAGGAAAGGTTAATGAATAACAGTAATAATTAGGCACATATTTTTCTCAACTCACTCTCCTCCGTCACGTCACTTTCTTTCCAACGGCCGTCGCGGAAATTGACAATCGCCAGGCACACCAACACAAGTCCCCCCAAACGACGCTATTCACCCAGAAGGGCGAAAAACGCCACAGCCGGTGGGAGGCTGTTCCGTGAGGCCCACTGAACTAGCCTGCGCCATCGTCAACTTTATCTTTGAGGTTTCTTTTTGTCGCCTTTTTAAGGGTTCTTTTATCGGCATCGTTTATTTTCTCATTTTCCCCAGCTTGCTTCTCCCCACAGTAGCTCCTACGCACTGCCAAACAGCCACGCTCGCACTTCCGCTAATGCGTCCAAGTCATTGCTTTCCTGCGCCACAACCACGTTTGGGTCGTGCCAACAGTGTGTCCGGCGCGCCTCGGTTGCCGTCAAGGATGCACCCGTCGGTCGGCAGCTGTCAAAGTCGATGAGAGCCAATTTTGTATTGTTGCCACTGCCGTCGACCATGATGTTGCCAGGATGAACATCGTTGTGGACAAGGCAGATACTGTGGAGGTGTTGGAGGCCGGACAAAACGCCGTCGACGTGGTGGGGCAGGATGCCTGCACACCTGCCCTCACCCAGGGCGATATACGCTCTCTTGTTAAGATGCTCTGGATTGCACAGCTCAAAGAGGAAAATGCGGTACCGCTGAAAGCAGATGCCTTCCACACGGTTACTCGTGTCGTTGACGATGCAGCCGTAGTAGGCGGCCAGATTGGAATGCTGTGGGTGTTTGCGTAGTTCTTCGCAAGCAGTAACGTCGCGCGTGATACGTTGACGCAGTCCTGAGTCGGTATAATTTAGCAGTGTAGGTTTTTTGACAAAGTACGGAGAGGTGTCATCGGCAAGTTCTTTTTCGGATATCGTGCATCGACTCCATCCTGACAGCTTCACCGGCTAACGGTCTTTGGTCTCCTAGGGACGCATGGCGTAAAGACCTGAAGGGTCCTCGCACTGTTTCCGCTCTCGTTTTCCATCGCGCAATGACATATTGGCCGTCTTCTTTAAGCAATATGCCTTCCATGTAGTGTATCTGCAGCTGGCCATCAATCGTCTTGAACGTTTCCCATGATTCGACTGTTTCCATTGTTCTTGGTGTATAGTCAGAGTGACAAAAGTAATATAAAAAGTCTATCATCATGGGATGGACGCCTAGATGGCAGCGTTCAGCAGACGGGGCCTTTATTGGACAGACCTACATCACACAGTCCATGCAACAATATGTCTCGCCTGGAAGTTGTGCACCCCACACTGCATGCACAACATTGTTCAACTTATGTCATCAGCCAATGTTTATATTCGAACTAGTTACATGGCTGGTACTTCACTCCAGATGATGTCGAGTATCCTTTTTTGTTCGTCCCATGTGGAAGTTGATTCCGGTAATGCTCCGTCCGAGTTTCTCCCATATCCTAGCCTCATGCCCCCGGTGCACTCCATAATGTTTTTGTGGTATTTTACCCAAACCTTTTATGCTCATGCTCATAATCATCCAACTCCTGACAATATACACTACCCAATCATAAGAAATGATACAAACAATACCATGCCATGTTGAATACAGCAGACC
This sequence comes from Ophiostoma sp. CBS 140.51, assembly GCA_029298735.1. NCBI lineage: Eukaryota > Fungi > Ascomycota > Sordariomycetes > Ophiostomatales > Ophiostomataceae > Ophiostoma > Ophiostoma sp. CBS 140.51. The sequence continues at coordinate 15,113 of JANSLP010000489.1, forward strand.
GACAAAGAAACAATACGAGTAAGGAAACACACAGCTGCGGTCTTATCTACCTGTTACACGTGGTGCACTTAAGGCTCGCCCCAGATCTCGTCGGCAATCGTCCGCACAAGCGCCAGCTTCGCCCGCTGGTCCTCCTGGCTCAGAGGGTAGCCGCTCTCGTGCGTGCTGAAGCCACACTGCGGGCTAATGGCAATGCTCTTCAGAGCCTCCTCCTCAGTCTGGCCGCGGCCCTTGGCCACAAACTTGGCGGCCTGCTGGATGCGCGCCTTGACCTCCTCCTTGTCCTCGAGCGCACGCAGCTTGGTGCTAATGGCGCCGACCACAACGTTCTTGTGGGCAGGCAGGTACTCGAGGGGCTCGAAGCCACCGGCACGCTCGGTGTCGTACTCGAGGTAAAAGGTGTTGACGTTGAGCTCCTGGAACAGCTTCTTGGCAATAATGTCGTAGGCGCCCTCGGCGAAATGGCGGCCGCCGATAAAGTTGCCGCGGCACAGGTGGACACCGGTGTGGAGGTCGGCGGGGAGGCCGGCGATGGAGTCGTTGTAGAGCTTAATGTAGGCATCCAACAAATCGTCGACCGAGCCAATGTTGTCCTTGTCCTCGGCCCAGCCCTGGCGGAACTTTTCCGAACAAAAATAGGCCAGACCGGGGTCGTCAAACTGGACGTTGCGCAGACCAGCGTCGTACAGCTGGCGCAGCTCCGCCTGGTAGACGGCTGCAACGTCGGCAAAGTACTCGGCATCGTTGGCATAGGCCTCTGGGGTGTAGGCCTTGCCCTGCTTGTAGCGCATGTGGAACCACGCCGGCGTGATCATGGTCAGCTTGATGTCGGCCCAGCTCTCCTTGGGCAAAGTGTCCTGGACCAGCTTGAGCTCGTGCAGGTTGGAGGCCGACTTCTCCTTGCTGTGGCGCAGCTTGCCACCGGCAATCACGCTGTCGCCGGGCATCACCTTGCGGTCCTGCTCAATCAGCGACACCACGTCCGGGTGGTACAGGCGGAACATGCTGGCGTCAGCGTCCTGCAGACGGGTCGTGCCGTCAAATTCGTCCCACATCAGGCCCCAGAACCGTGTGCGCACGAACTCGCCGTCGCCCAGAGCCCGGAAGCCCAGGTCGCGCTGCAGCTGCACAACATCAGCAACGGCCTTGGCCTCAGTGGCGGGCAGACCGGCGGCCTCGGCCGTCTGGCCCTGGCGGACGGCCTCACGGGCGTCCAGCAGCGGCTGGGGCCGAAGGAGCGAGCCCATGTGCTCTGCGCGGAACGGAGGTGCCATGTTGAGTGGGGAGGGGTGTATTATAGTGTGCTGGTGATGGTTGGTGTAGGTGGATGCAACGGCGACAACGTTGGTGATGTCGAGTTGGTGATGATGTTGATGGAAGAGTGCAATTGAAAACAAAACAAAAAAACAGAAACTAAAACTAAAACAAAAACAAAAAGATAAAAGAGCTCTCTTCGACAGTGGGGAAGAGGGGTCGCCACTCGTTTGATTAGGGCGGGACAGCTTGTTGTAAAGCACTGACAACTACGACACACTCCGACCGGCTTGGTGATGGTTGCATTGGCATCCCCGCAGTTTAGTTACGTGATTCAGCTGTCAAAATCTACCAAGCTCCCAAAATTTAAAGGGTCTGCTTTTCCTGTGCCTTATTTTTCCTTTTTTTTCTTTTCCCTCCTTTTTTTCAATTTAGTCAAGTGACCCGACACGCGTGCACACGGCAAGCAATGCTACGAGAAGACTGTTCTCTCTCTTTAAAAACTCGTTAAAAGTTACACTATTTCTGCAGACGCGGCACATAGACACCACGACCCGTCTCGGCTGTGGGTTGCGTGGATGGAGTGGGATTGCTGGCGTTTGGGGCGGATGTACGGGAAACAAGGAAATGGGAATGCCTGGGAATTGGGTGAAGATGGGGCTGCTGCTACCAGTGGGATCGTGCGTAATTTTCCAATTAATCTGCCAGACACGGGACCCAAAGGCGACGTCGAGATGTGGACAGAAAAAAGTAAGACAAAAATCCACCAAGAAAGAGCTCTCGTGAGGAGACTCCGGGCGCAACAAGCCGATGGGCCACGAAGCCAGGAGTTTAGGACTAAAATATAAATAGAGGGGAGGCCCATTGCAAAGTCAGAAACGTGGGACGAATGCTGTTTTCAGAGTGCAAAACGTGGCAGACTGTGAGAAAGTGGGGAGAGAGAAAGGCATCAAGAGGGGGAAGAGGAGAAATGCACGTAAAACAGGAAAGAAAGAGACAATCAAAGACAGGAAACCCCATCTCCAATTCATCCTTCTGTCGGTAGATGTGCCTTGGGAGGGGAAATAGAATCGCCGGATGCTCTAACCATATTCATCTAAAGCCACAGAAAGACCAGAAAGAGTAGAAAAGCAGAAAGAATCAGAAGAGCCCGCATCCACCGGCATCGGGCTATTGAGCGGGGTCCAACGGGCTTTCTGCAAAATGAGCTCCGCAAAGACGCCGGTCCAGCTGGCACAGAATATTTTCAAAAGTACTCGGGCCGCCGGGCTTTTGTCGGGTCGACCCATCAAAAGCTACGGAGTAAGTCGCTGGGTATGTCAATACGTTTGAAAGACAATTGAAATGTATTGAACAGTAGAAGGGTGGTGTTCAAACTGACGAACAGTTGTGGACTTGTTCAGTGTAAACCTCTTGTTGGTTCTCGTATTGCCATTTCAGAAAGTTCATTGTCATATCAAGCAAAGGCATACTTTGTTGCCAGATAACTGTGCTTAAGGAAATGAATTACTTGAGATTCACTACGAGTATTTATTTACTACGAGTATTTTTCTTCGCGAGTTTCTTTTATTTTCTGTTTTTATTTGCAGAGAGGAGATACAAATGGTTGTGTAAAAATGTGTTATTTGAAAAAGATTTTTTGTGACAACGAATT
>JANSLP010000490.1:0-18002 GCA_029298735.1 Ophiostoma sp. CBS 140.51
AGTCATTTTTTTTTTTCTTGGCTTTGAGGACGACGCCAAGAATTTTTTTGCCGTACAACTCCTTCTCAGGTACTTCCATCCTTTTTTAATGAATTTTAGGTTTTTTTTTTGGTAGAGGTAAGTTTTTTTTTTTTTTTTTTTTTTTTTTGGTTGGGAGAATTATTCCACATATTTTTTTTTAAAATTTATATTTTCGTTGCGTATAGATTTTAATAATCATTTTCAAAAATGGAATATAAAGAATGATTTCAGTGCTCTGTTTAACTAAACAATAACTTGAGATAAAAGAGAAAATATGGCCTGTGAATATTAAGCGAGCGCATTGTTTGAGTTGTGATTTGCAACACTAGTCTTCAAATTTCTTAAGTTTATGTATATGTTTATTAGAGCACGGGCTGTAGTAAATAAAGCGAAAGGGCACATGTCTCCTAACTCATCACTCAGTAGGCGCTGCTGCCGTAGCACCTCCACCGGTCAACTCATCCGCTCGTGGCTTCCGGCCCCAAACCACGCTCTCGTAGTGGTAGACATGGTGCTTCATAGTGTGTAGCTCCCGGCGTAGGTGCGCTATGTAGACCTGCACCTACTCGCGAGACCACTGCTGGACATTGGTAAAGAACAGAATGAATCCCGACTGCGCGCTGTGAGAACACACCGATCTCCTTAGGCCGCGGATCGGCCGTCCATGGCCCGCTGGGTACCTTGATGAGGCGGTCCTGGATATCGACAAACCCGGCTGCGGCCATGGCCTTCTTCTGGATATCGTCGTCGACGACCGAGAAGGAGCGGCCGATAGCTTACCGCCGTTGATAAAGAGTGGGCCCCACTGGGCCATGGCTGTGCCGGAGGGCAACGTATCATCGTCGGAGCGGACGTTGGGAGAGCCCTCGTAGCTCTCGAGGTAGCCACCGGGTGCGGTGACACGATAGGCCTGGCGAAAAAAACTCGCACCAGTCCGGGATGCAGCGGCTGAGATAGCGGACGTGAACAAAGTCAAAGTCGTTGTCCGGGAACGACCACTCGCGAGTGTAGTCGTCGATGTCGCTGTCAGGCGAGGTGAGTACCTTGATTTACCAAAGTATGGAGCATGGATGACCTACAATATGACGTTGTTGGGCACCCATGATGGTTGTATAGGAGAGATGTCTGTTCCTATAACAGTTGCGTTCGGATACTGGTCGGCGAAGTCACTAGCGGTTTGTTAGATACGTCCACGGCGGACTGTTGCCATCTTTTCTTTGAGCTGGATCACCGCTTACATGGCATAGACACCTGTGCCGGTTCCAATATCAAAGAAATTTCTAAAAGTGTGACGGATTAGTTATTGCTATATCAAATGTCACAGGATCAGGACACAAACAAAAAATTTACCTTCGGCTCCTTGATGAGTCCGAGGAAGAGCTTGCCATCGAGGACGAGAGTGAAGAGGTGATGTCTGTTACGCCATTAGAATAGATATTGCATGAAAGACGATGAGAGGGACTGCCGAGCGTGGCGCTTACAAAATATCTAGCGAATTGTTGTGCCGTGCGTCGTTCGTGCCCCTGCGATTCCTGTAAGTTGACGGTACCCGATACCTGCAAGTACCTTCCAAAGCCCTGCAAGTCGCCTCTCTTACCAGTACGAGGCATTGCCCAACTCGCTGTGATATGTTCGACCTTGTATGGTCTGGTACTTGACAATATACGACGATATGGATGCCGTGGAGCTCAGATTGGCCCTGGCGCGTGCGGACTCCGTGTCATCATTGTCAAAGACGTTGACCTGCATGTAGCACGTTAGATAATATCGCTGTGACTCAGAGCTGGTATGGTACTTGAGGGCACTCACTTGGCCAAGTTGTGTCCAATGTTCTGGCGGCAGGAGCCCCGTGGTCACCGGTGCGATCGCGGCGGCGTTTCCACCCTCGCCGTTGTCTGGGACCAGCCCTGGCACCAAGATTCGTGCCACTCATTTCTTGTGGTATGCAGCCTTGGCCTATATTTCGAGATAGGGATCACGATCGTTTGTTGGAGACAAAGCTAGTATGGCTCGATAACTGGATTAAAGAAATCTGTTCGGATGGGCGATGATGTATGATAGCGGGAAGCCCCCGTTCTTAAAGATGTGGCCAACCAATTGTTTTTCGATGGAGTCACGAACTCTTCTCTCTTGGAGTTCCCCACGTCTTTTCGCTCATGGTCGTGCTCCATTGTGTTCGTGCTCGATGCCCGTTGGCTGTTTGCAAAAAAAAGCAAAAATCTTGATTTGGGCCATTGAATGGAAGGATGGAGATGCATCGTGCTGGCCATCCCATTTTTGCCTCACAGCGCAGATTGTGACTGCAGGTTTCTGGACAGCATGAGAATATAGAATTACAACTCTGCAGGTGCAAGAGACGATTGCGGCTGCATATGCACAGGACTTTGAAGGCATGGTATTCCTCCGACGTCTTCACGATGATGGTTGACCGGATATTCAGTCATCGGGCTCTCATCCATGAGCGATGCATCTTTGATCACACCACGACCTTCCACTTTAAGGAGCAAACGCTGGCAAAAAGAAACGTATTGCAACTCTGCCCGATTTGCGAGAAGAAGAAACGAAGCGTAAGGAGCCAGACGTTGCAGTGCAGACAATGCTGCACTGGAAAAAAGGTAAAAAAGCACACTGCATATAACCCGGCGCGGCTTGATTGGACCGGACCAACTTCCTGCTGCTGGCTATTTTGACAGAAAACAAGATGCAGAGTGAGAAGTTACTGATCCTTTTCCTTCTTCTTCTTATGCTTCTGGACATGCCACAACTGCGTCTGCACAGGAGATATTGATGATGCCCAATTCACAGCCCCCATTGGGAGAGATATGGTCCGCTTTTCTCATGGGGTGATTTGGATTCTGGTCTTGCTGGATGGAAGAAGCGAAAGGCGAGAACCGAGAAGCGAGAGCTCTTTGCATTGCATTTGAATCCTTTCATGGACAGGAAGGGTCATGATGTGCGGTCTGGAAGGCGCTGACATGCGGCGTTTGTCTCTTGTCTCTGTCTCTGTCTCTCACATTTGTTTTTGTTTATTCCGATTCTATGGTAGTCGAGGTGAGCTATGGGGGCTGTTTTCAAAAACAACAACCCGATAAACAAAAATTTCCGGACCGAATAGGGTAAAAGCTTGATGGACAAGAAGCCCTCTGCCCTCTAGGTTAAGAGGACGGCCGCGGCTGTCTGCAGAGAAGTGGAAATGCATCGATAAGGTCTGCAGAGCCGTATTTCGTCGAGTCGCCGCTCGCCTGTTTGTGTTGGGGGTCTGCACGGTGGGCTCGGTGGGATATATGTCTCTCTTTAGGGAGCTTTCATAAACATTGCTTTGGGTGTTTTTAGGAAAACCCTGCTGATACGAAATGTATCTCTTTCTTCTTGTTGTGGAGAGAGATGATGCTCGATTTTGATGTCTTGTTTATATTCAGACATGCATCGCCACTTGTTGCTGCTGTCTCGTACTTGGCGGTCTAATGACAGATGTTGTGCTAGCCCACGCTGGCAGCTGCCGCATACATACGGCATACATACTCAGTAATACGACGAACGGACAAGTGCAGTCGTGCTCCATCGCAGGACTTATAGTATTTTGTGGACTGACTGCAACGGCGCTGTGACGCAAGGGACAAGTCCACGCTGGCCGGGAGCTGAAAAGGCCGTTCCTTATTTCGTTTTCCTAGGAAGCTAGGGAGAGCAAGACCTTTTGCACCTTTCACAACCTTTTTACCGGTACCTTTCGGCGCACGTTCTTCTAACGGGTTGTCGTGTGAGACCTGTTCTGGCTGTTCTGGCCGTCTCGCCGCTGTCACTGCTCTCGCCGCTCTGGCCGCCCTGGCCGTTGCTGGTGTGAACGTTGAGCTTTTTCCAAGCGTGATACTTTATGTGAGGAAGAAAGCTATCTATCCTCCGAAATTGGGACACGACGATGTCTCTGGGATAGTTTTTGGCCACCGCGTGGCATCCTATGCTCCGGCATGGACGACAAAACGGGGTCCAACAACGGTTAGGCCAGTCGTTATTGAGTGCCTTTCTGGTGATTTGTAAGGGTATTTCCCTTTCACTCTGTGAATTTGTGTCGGCATTCCGCGTTCGTTGGGCATGAATGGGAAACCCATAGCAGGTTGCATGTGGCCGCGTGAAAACGGCCAGTCTTTCTTGTGTTGGCCGACGGGCGCGTCACGGGAATACCCTGTCATCGTGTCATCGTTTTTTATTCTCCATCCTCTTTCGTATGGTGGTTGTCAGAGGGTTGGAAGAGGGACTCTAGACTAGGGTTTGGGTTTTGTGCAAGACCGTGGCGCTTCGAAACGCCTTTTCGTATCGGCAATGGAGCGAGGAAGAGCCCTGCAAAAAAGGGAGGAACACAGGAACACAGAAACGCTTGCGCAGAATGGCCCCTCCCCCTTTGTGTGGCGGCACACGCCTGCAGAATTCATGCACAACCAGCCAAATGGACCACAAAACACCGCCAACGACACAAAAGGTCTCAAGACGTCTAGTCGTGTCGTGGGTGTAAGGGGACTTTTCACGTCGTTGGAGCTAGCGCCCTCCATCAACGCTTGAAAAAGAAAGAAAACGCGCTTCTGCAGGAACCCACCGACAAGCGTCTTGTCCCGTCTCGTGTTCGCGCTCCCTTTTCCCTCTCTGGCGCCTCAGGTACGGGAGTTCTTCAGGGCTGGCCTTTGTCTTCTTCACCCCTATTTCTGGCTTCGATCTGGCGCGTCGATGAGGGTTCCGGAGGTGGCAGTGCTGTCAGAGCCAGCCGAGAAGAAAACAGTAAACAGCCACAAAACATGCATCCAGTCAGACCATGATGCATAACTCGCAGCACACCAACAGCCATGGTGATATGTTCTTCGAAAAGAAAACGTTGTGTTTGTGTGTAGCCATTGGCCATCCACTGACCAGGCAAAACTGAGGAAAAGGAGAGACCAACACCAAAAAGGCTCCAAAGGGAGGATGAGGTAGGTTTCTAGGGCCGGCAAGGACGAACGGGGCTTAACCTTTTCGATGCTCTCAGACACTAGCTCTAGTAAAAGCTCGTGCGTCGAACGTCGGATATCTACTGTACAGCGTCGCGCGCCCCCCATCACCGCTTGTTGACTTTTGTTGTGTTTTTGGTGAGAGTCGTCTGTCAGTGCTGTGGCTGTTGGACAAGTGGAAGCAAAAAAGCAAAAGTAGAAGCAGTGGGATGCCAAGACTGGCGCACAGCAAATCAATAGCGCGTTCTTCTGCTGCAAGCCTGCTTTTTGGTGGTCTTCGTCCTCCTTTTTTCTTCTTTTCTCGCTGTTGCCGCCTTTCTTTTGGCTCTTTGGCTCTTTGGCTCTTTTGGCTTGGCCGGTTCTCGCCCTGTTTTTCTCGGGATTCTTTCTGAGTTCCTTCTGGCTTTCACCTGTCTTTTCACTTTCACCCCCCTTTCCGTCACCGCTGATGCCACCTGACTATTGCGTCCTCCGACCGCCACAGCGCTATGCCGGAGAGGGCAACGATTTCTGAAGCTTGGGGATCGCCCGCCAGATATCCACAAACGACGATCAGAGCATGGCTCCAGCGGTGGGAGAGGCAGGGGCAGCAGGCTGTGAGGCGAGAAAGGAACAGAAGGACGAGGGACGAGACAGGGCAAGACGAGGCCGACGAGGCCAGGATTTCGACGGCGTATTATGCAGTCCTGCGCAGGTTGCAGCCGTGTTTTGTCGACTGGCCTTTTCTTGTTCGTTTCCGAGTTGCCTGTTTTTCCTTTTCTTTTTCGCTTTTGCTAGTACTCAGCTTTTCGTTTGCAAGTCCGGTCAATGCAGTCGAGATTTCCATGTCTTGCTTTTTAGATGGGGGCCGTCTGGGGCACAACCGACGTCAAAAGAAAGACAAACGGAAGACGATCGCCAAAGAGCCAAACTTTAAGTAGAAACCCAGCTCCTGCAAGACCGCAAAAGAAAGATTGAAAAAGGTGAAAGAGAGGCAAGAGCAGAAGACAAAGAAAAGGGGAAGCGCCGACTGGCTGATTGTTCCTTCCCTTCGGTGCGTGCTTTGCCCGGCTGTTCCTGCCTTGCTTCGCCGTTGTTCCTTCCTCTTACACGCGCTTTTCGTGCGTACCTTCCCTTTGATCTGGTACTTACAATTACTTGTGTGTATTAGTACTCTGACACGCTGGCGTTGGGCAGGAAGGCACGACTCGCTCGCTCGCGATGTGGGCAGCTTTTTGCAACTATTTTGCAACTATCACGGTGGCTGCTGCGTCCATCGTTCTTTCCCCCTTTTCCACGTCCCACTTGCTGCCGCCCTTTTTCGACTCTCGCGACCCTCACTGTCGACCCTTTCGGCCTTCTTTTTTCTCAAGTGGTCTCGCCGGCGTCTGGGTCCAGCCAAGGCTTTGATCGTATTGGGCAAGAAGAAGAGGCTTTTCGCCGAAAAGGGAAGAAATGGCCTGGCCGCCCGTCGGCTCTTTCTGCTTCCTGTGCCTCTTGTGCCATGTTTTGTCTAAAGCAACTTCCTTATTGGCTCACACGATTGCACCTGCCCGTTTCTATCCAACAGCAACATACAAAGTGCTGCATCCAGACTCTCCTATTCGCCACCTGCTTTTTTTTGTAAAAATTGCAGGAAACTGTCTGCGGCGAGGCTCCAGATCTCTTGACAGCCTATTGCACATTGCCTATTTCTTATCTAATAGTCTTTGTTTAGTTGCCCCCATTTTGGGCCAGGCCCTGTCCTCCGCCCTCCGGAGCTTTTGAATGGCATCGCGGGAACAAGAGGCGCTCTTTGGCCAGTTGACCACCACTGTTGCTGCCAGGGCGGAGGAGGAGCGCGAGAAGGCGAGCGAGGCGCGCCAGCAAGGAAGAAAGAAAAGAACCAGTCAGAAGAGAACAGGAATGGGTGGATGCCAAAAAAAGAGTGAGTCCCACCTTTTTCGTTCCCTCTCTTCTCCCCCCTGCCCCCCATCTTCAGCACAAGGAGGATAGCACTCCGTGCTCCGCCAGATTCGCACAGGGCCATGGGTGTCAACGGGACCAGGCCAGGCCAGATCAGGGCAGGTCAGGGCACGCCAGCCAACAACAGCAGGGGAGCGGAGCGGTCTGCCCTCTCCGGCAGTACCCACGGCTGCCACGCATTGAAAAGGAAGAAAACCCAACGATGCGGCGACGAACAGGGCACAAAGACACAAGAAGAGACGGGAACCAAAAATGGAATCCACGTCGTCCTGTCCTAGCATGACTTTTTGGTGATGCAGGGAGACGCGAGACACGAGACATACTAACTGTGCACAAGTACACGCGCACGTAGCATGATACAGAAAGTCCAGAACAAGCCGACACTCCCAGCCGGCAAGTAAAAGGGCAAGCCAGAGACCAGTCAGAGGCGCACGACAGGCCAGACAAGAAACACGGAAACAAGAGAGACACAGAAGGCACAAGAACACACACGCACAAGAAAAAGAAGCCCGCATCGCCCGCGAAGCCACCGTGAACACAAAGGGCATGAAACAAAACGGCCGGGCAAGACAAGACGTATCCCTGGCCCGCCTTTTTTCGCCTTTTCGCCCTTACCTTCTGGGCCTCTTTTTGCACAACGTCTCTGCGTCTCTCTCTCGCTGTTCCCTCCCTTTGGGTTGGCGATCTCAGTCCATTGTCTCGGCGCGTGCGTCATGGACACAACCGGGAACAGGCTCGGCCTCTTGCGCACAGAGAAAAAAGGACAGGATGCGAGGGCCCAAAGAACCCAGAAAAAGGCCAAGGTGCTTTAAGTGCTCCATACTTTGTAGCATTCCTCCATTTACTCTGTACTTTATGTACTGACCGCCGGCTAACGTCATCACTTTTTTTTCTTAGGTATTTCCCCAATATTTACAGACAGTGTCTCGCCATCGCGTTGTGCCTGGCAGTGGCAGGTTCAGTCGGCCCACCAGTCCACCAATAGACCGGAACCTCTGTCTCGCCCGAATGTGCCCATAGGGTGGAGCAGACGACAAAGGCATGGAAGCAGCTTCGTGCACGGCTTCTCGCGGAGCACAAGACAAAAAAAAGGCATCGACGAGGCCACAAAAAAGAAAAAAGTTGGTGAGCCTGATGCAGCACGGCAAAGGACCACGAGATAAAGAATTAAACACCGACGAGCAAAAGTACAAGTACTTATCGGGCGTGCGTGCGTGCACAATCGATGATGGACCTCACTGCCTGGTCGTCTCAACATGGCCACACTCCACGCCCTCTGACGGCTGTTCTTTCTTCTTCGCAGGAAGCACGGCCGTTCCTGACGTGACTGCGTGACTGAGTCCGATGGCTTCTCACAGCCTAGTGCAGGGGACTGCAGGCCGCTTGCTCGGAGCTAGTCTAAAATAGGAACTAGAGCTGCCAGGGGTCCAGGGGCACAAGAGGGCGTGGCGCTGCTCTGGCCTGCTTCAACCGGCTGTACCTTGCAGGAAACCAAACCACAAAACCAGAAAACCACCAAAACCACCAAAACGATCAGGAACAACAGGCGTCTTAGTGGTTCTCAGACAGGGAGAGAGGGGTGAGGATCCCGCACATCCCACCCCTTGTCTGGTTGTCGGCAAGGAAGGGCAAAGACAAAAAAAAAAAAACAGATAGGGTTGATGACCATCGTGTTTTGCAAATCGGTGGGCACAGCACAAGCGGACAAGCATGCTTTTGCTTGGTTTTGTGGTTTTGGATGCTACTGAAAGCTCCACAGAGGATCGAACAGCCCCGATCCTTGCTTGACACGACAAGTGCTTCTCACACTGACAAAGTGTGAAAGTGCTCCGTTTCGTGGTTTCGTGCGGAGGAGGACGAGGATCTTACAACACCGCCTCGTTCGTCGCAAGCTACCCGCTGTTGCAACACATGCCCGCTGTTTTTGTGGCAGGCCCTGGATGCACGCAGCACGCATAACCTACACAAATCCCTGTCGTTTCTTTTGCACCAAGGTGCGTACTCCGTACTCAGTATAGCATTTGGTCCTCCTCCTTTCTGTGGATATCCTCGTCAGCAGTTGTCTCTCCCATTCTTTGTTTCTCTTCTCTTCTTCTTTTTTCCCTTCTCGGAGAAAACGAGCCTCGCCGCATTGCTCTGCGGAGTCAGATACTTTGCTTTGTGGTGCACGTTTCGAGCCAATGGGAACTTTGGTGGGCATATCCCTGTTTAGCCTTTTGCTACCCCTTTTCGTCCGGTGTCGTTCCCCCCTTTTGCTCTTCGCTTCACTGTTGGCGACTGGTCCTGGATCGCTCGCAGCTATGCAAAACGCAAAAAGCCACGAGGACCAAGAAAGAAAAAGAAAAAGGAACAATGGGACGAAACGACCAAAAAGGCTCACCGCCTCCGACAAGATGTGGGATGCCCAGGCCCTATGCCTTGAAGGAGCGATGTGCTAACAATAGCATGGTCTGGTCGTGTCGTTTCCCCTTTCCCTTTTGCATTCGCTTTTTTCTTTCTCTTCAGTGCCGCTATGCATCGTGAATGGTTCTTGTTTTCTTCACGGCCCCGCAACGCCCCTAATCCGTCCGCCAGAAGTGGGTGTGAAGGGATGGTATGCTGACCACCACGTCTGCTGCGTTTTACCCAATCAGAGCGCAGAAAGGACGGCCCAACGTTGCAGCCAGATGTGGAAGGGCGAGCCAGCGGAAAAAAAAAACAGGTGAAGAAGAGACGAAAGGCGACAGGCGAGAACAGAAAGGGAAGATCAAAACAGCACACAGAACAGGGCAACGCACGCGCCACAACGCAGGCACGAGCAATACGACGCGCTGCAGGACGAGGGGGAAGGGAACACAAGAAAGAAGACCACAAAAACCACCAAAGTCCAAGGCCAGCCGACGGTCCAGTCAAGTTGCGAGTTGCGAGGACACTGCTGAACGGGGATGGCGGCAGTTGGTTGGCCAGATTTTCAGGAACAAGCAAGCCAACACGCAGGTACACGGCGGGGACACGAGCGAACCAGGAACGAGCAGCGACGAAAGAACGAAACGGCGAACCAGAGCGTGCCCCTGGTCTGCCCAGGTGGGCATTGAGTGGCAAAACGCTTGCTGCTCACGGGCTAAAGCCGCTCGACAAGCACGGCTGTCGGTCTGTTGGAAGCTGCTGCTCTGTCTCTCTCACCAGTCTGAGCCTGATCCTCTTTGTACAAAGTATGGAGCACAGCTTTGAAGCTGGTTTCTTAGCGGGAAGGTCTAAGCATCCTTTTGCATCCCACCAGGCGACGCGCCCGACCGAAACGCTGGCCAACACTACTCAGTATGAGCTAGACGTTGGCGCTGTCGTTAGCCAGGAACAGGAACGAAAACTGCAGGTGGCTATGGGGCAAGCTTTAGTCGACAGAACGCCTGCGAAGACTGGTGTGGGACGCCTTGCAAGTTGCTTCCGAGAGTTATTGCCGCCGTTGACGCTGGTCAGAAAGCAACAGTCTGACCTCCCTCTTCAACACCACTATTTTTACGCAGGCTCACAAGACACATAGAGGCGAGCAGACACACGAGTCCGGTACACTCACAACGCTGTGTACGGAGTGCGGAGAACGGCTCCGTATTCACACCCACTCATGCAGCAGGAATTGCCTTTCTGCAGGAACGACGCAGGAACACAAGCGGTGTCCTGTCGAGCGTGTCCAGTCGAGCGTGTCCAAGGCTCTGCACGTTGATGCACCTGATAGGAGTCTGCGTCTCATGAGTATCTCACCTCACACGCTCTGCCGTGGCAAAAGACTGCCGCCAAGCCCAAGCCAAACATGACATGGGGGCGTGAAAAAGAACGACTGACTGACTGCAGACTGTAGACTGCAGACTACAGAAAGCCGCGTCGTCAATGTCGACATGACACTGAATGACAACGACAGCGGTGAAGCGGGATGAGGAACTGCATGATGGCGAGACAGAAATAGGAACACGGCAGCAGACACTATCCTGTTGTTTCGGCCCATCGACGAGTACCGATGCTGGTCGTTTGTCGTGTGCCTGTTTCTTTTGTGGAGGGAGAAGAACAGGACAGAGCCTTGCCTGACTCTTGCCCGGTCTCCTGTTTCGTGCTGTTTGGTTTCCATCCTCGGCCATCGCTCACCAACACACCAACATGACTTGACCGTCAGCGTACTTGTACTGGAATACTTTTTGTGTCTCCTCACCTGTGGCCTGAATATCATGCCCTCTGTCTCTTTTTCTCTCTGCCTCACCGCGTCCTACCCGCTGAGCCCTTCGCGCTGCACCTGTGGCCAATGCAACACTTCCAGTGGAGTTGTCTACCCAGCGGGAGCCGCCCTTTCGAACAACCGACCCACTTTCTCCGTCTTTTCCCTTTTCCCCTTTTTCCTTTTGCCTGTCCACACCCCCTCGACCAAGGCCAGTCCACACGCCCCACCCCCCAAGATCCCATCCCTCTCTTCGTCTGGTGTCTGCCAGTCTCGTCCTGTCAGTCCTGGTGCCTCTCTTCTTGCTGGTGGCCTGCCTGCTGGTGGTGGATGTTGGCTACAGGCTTGCTGGGCGCCTGGTTCTCTCGCTCTCACTCCTCCTCGCTGCCCCCCTTCTGGGATTTTCTCTCCGTGCCACCCCGTTTCCCTTTTTTCCCTCTCCTCCCCCTTCCCTTTTCCTCTCTTTCCCTTTTTTTCCCTTTCTTTTCTTCCCCCTCTCCTTTCCCCATCCATCGTGGTCGTTCTCGTCGACATATCTTCCTCGCTCTCTTTGTTGTGTCTTTCTTTTTTCTGGTTTTCTTTTCTTTCGCTCCTTTATCAAACACATTCATTTGTATCTCACCACAGTCATTCTCTTATATGTAAAACCACTTCATTCTATTACAGCCTCAGGACTCTCTCTCGCTCGATCGAACCCCCCGTCCATTCATTTCGGCATCTATTTCAACTTCATTCTTTCGGCTTGAGATCCAACTTTATTTCGTCCACCACCTCTCTTTTTGGTGAACGCCCATTATATTCTAGCATAGTCTTGCTATCGATCTATTCATTCATCTACAGGAGATTTTTTATATCTTCCTCGAACAGTTTTCCGGTTCCATCACCGCTTTGGGAGGAATTAGGACCACGCTCTTTTGCAAAAAACTTACTTTTTTCCTATTCTCGACGCTCTTTTTTCTCGATTCGACATTCCGATATCCAATCGACAAACCCCCATATATACGAAAGACACTTCGAACTGGCATCAACCTATCACTCTTCATACACATCCTCTCTTCCGACACTCCCGTGTTCTGTCTAGCAAATCCAACTTTTCGCTGCAGAGATACACGCAACAATTCAAAACGTCCCTCGTTCTCGACACTCATCGCCCCCTTTCAGGGAGTCTCACCAAAATCGAGCTCCTTTGATTACCAACGACGCGCTCACGCCTTCGACAACTTTTCCTGACCACGATATACAACTCAAACACACGAGTTCAGAATCCCGCACAGTCACCCGAAATGGCGACTGACATCAAAGTTGAGATGCCGGTGCATCCTGGCATGATGATGCCCATGTCCATGGGCCACGACATGGGCCACTCTGCACCCATGCACCAGCCGCAGCCGCAGCAGACGCCCATGCACATGAACCTTACCGTCACGACGCCCAACTCTTCTTCCATCGCTGCGCCCATGCCGACCCCCACGTCCGCAATGACGACCAAGAGCTCACAAACCCCGTCGCCGTCGGCATCGGCTACCAGTCAGAGCGCCTCTGCGTCAAAACGTCCCGCTCGCAAGAGCACTCTGACGCAGCAGCAAAAGAACCAGAAGCGCCAGCGGGCAACGCAGGACCAGCTGACGACGCTGGAGCTGGAGTTTAACAAGAACCCCACGCCCAACGCCGAGACGCGGATCATGATTGCGGAGCAGATCAACATGACCGAAAGGTCTGTCCAGATCTGGTTCCAGAACCGGTAAGTACATCCCCGGGAAGCACGCAAGTTGACTCCCACAGCACTATTTACTAACAGCAACAGCCGTGCCAAGATTAAGTTGTTGGCGAAGAAGAGCCTCGAGACCGGCGAGGACATCGACCTGATTCCCGAGTCGATGCGTGCCTATCTCGCGATGCAGGCTGCCGAGAGCGGCAAGGGCCTTGGTGGTGCTTTCTACGGCCGCACCGGCCTCATGGGCTACGGTCCTGGCATGCTTCTTGGTGGCGAGCACGCTAACCAGGGCAAAGTTTGTATGTTGACTTTTTTAATCCTTTACACCGTTTTCACTATTTTCGCCCTCTGACCCTTTTTACACGCTACCCCTATTTTTAACGTGTGACGGTTGTCTAACATTCCTGTGTCTCGCTTTTTAGTGATCCACCATCTTACCTGTCGTTCGCTGAGCATCGGCAAGTGGGTTCGTGTGGGCCAGAACACCATGGACCTCATCATCTTCTACTCGCCTCACAACGGCACTATGACCTACTACATCAACAACGAAAACGCCGGCTACAAGATCGAGTACCCCTTCTCGTACATCAAGAACATCTACCTCGACCAGGATGAGGACCCCAACAAGTCGGGTGGCATCGTCATCGAGCTCAACCAGCCGCCCACCTTCATGATGGACTGCACTCCCAGCGCCAACGGCTTCACTGTTTGCGGCGATTTCACGGAGAACCAGCAGGCCTCGCAGTGCCTCGTGCACCAGCTTGGCGGCAACCCCAAGGTTCTGAGCGGTCAGCTGGCCAAGCTTATCTCGCTCGAGACGTTCATGACCCGCCATAGCCCTCACAACCCGCACAACATTGCTGCTGCTGCTGCCGCCGCCGCTGCCTCTGCTGCCGCTACTACGACTGGTGGCCCGATCGTCCCTCTTGTTGCACCCATTACGCTGGATGCGGCCGCCCACAACCTGTCCGTCTCTGCTCCTGTCTCGCCCACAGGCCGCCCATCCTCGCAGCCCAACTTCCTGCAGCCTCATGTCGGCATGTTCCAGGAGTCGCAGTGGGGCATCAACGCCATGCACTCGGCTGGTATGCGTTCTGGTCCCGGCCACAAGCGCCAGCGGTCTCGCTCGGTGCCCATGGCGATTGACTTCTCGATGCTGCAGACCCCGATGCCCTCGTTTTACATCCAGCACCCTGGTGAGACGCAGCCGCAGCCGCACAGCCCCAACATTTACGCTCCTGTGCCGCAGAACCCCAACGGTCTTAGCCCGGCGGGCCACAGCCTGCGCATCGACACCCAGGCGGGCTTCGGTCTGGACATGCGCCAGTACCCCATGTCGGCCACGACGGCGCCCTCGCCGTCCGAGTACTCGAGCCCCAACTTCTTCGCTGCTCCGGGCGGTGACAACTCTGGCGGCCTGCCCAACTCGAGCTACAACACGCCGTACAGCACCACGTTCCTGTCGCCCATGATGGGCGCTCAGAGCATGGTCCCGCCGCCGTCGGTGTCGCCGCTTTCGTTTGCCGGTCGCTCGGACCCTGCCATTGTCGACCAGTCGCCGCCTATGACGATGATGGGCCGCAGTGCATCGGCTGACATCTACCACCCGCTCAACAACGGCGGTGACTCGTCGGCCATTTCGGACGACGGCAGCAACCTCAACGACATGTACTCGAAGCACCATATCAACCTGCCGCTGCACCCGCACTCGCCCGGTCAGTATACGGACAACCAGGCCGAGCTGGATATGAGTCAGCTTGTGCAATTTGATGCAGTTGACGCCGCCAGTCTGTCTCCCGAAAGCCTGCCGCCTCACTCGGCAGCGGCATGAGAATGAATGATTTGGTACTCCTTTGCCGGGGTTTATCACATTTGTTTATTTTTGTGTGTTGTGGGAGACTAAGAAATAGACTTCGCAGCGTTCTTCTGTTTTTCATTTTGCATTTTGCATTCTTATTTTTCGGCTTGGTTCACGTTCATATACCCGCAGGTTGCGTTTTCTCTTCTTTCTCTTCTTCTTGTTGATACAGGCGTTTTTTGTTGTTGTTCTTCTCTACCCCCTACCACCCACCACTCTTGTTATTATTACGTTTTGTCTTCCTCGAGTCGACAAAACCAGTCATTCCTTCTGACCAAACAATATTTCCTATCTTGTCAAATCATCTATTTTCCTTTGTCTGCCACGAATCTGCATGACGATAACCTACATTCGGATCTTGATCATGCATGTCTGGCACAGCGATCGTATATACACTTGTTTATTCTTTCTTTTTTCAAACTTTTGTTGTTCTTTCTCATTGCTTTCCTTCCCCCTCGCTCTTCTCCCCATTCTTCAGTTTTTTTCGACCGCTTTGCCTACATTTACTTTTGCATATTCTCGTTTTTGTCTTTTCACGGGCACTTGATGCCCTATAGCGTCTTTTGTTTTGCTGCGAAAATTTCGTTTTTGCTTTTGGCGTTCTACTAATGTCCCTTTTGAACGTCCTGAGCCCAAAGGGATTTTCCTGTTGTTGGCGCACCATTTAATACCCGGTGGGATGGCTTTGAACATCACCATTGGAACATGCATTTTTTATCATCGTTTAAGTTCTACGTCTCGAAAGAGGGTAGAAGGGGGGAAGTGTGAATCTACGGGGGGGGGATGGGGACGCTGTTGTGAATTTTTGAATAGGAAGGGAGAAAAAATGGCCCAGGTGGCTCGGGTTTTTTTTGATCTTGTCGTCGTGGTATCTTTTCATTGTTTAATAATTTTTCCTCTTTACTCTTTTATCTCGCTCTTGGATGGTTTTCTGCTTTTTTTATTACAAGGAAAAGAGCAACACAATTGGATATATTTTTTTTACTCAAACCTTGCCTTTCGCATGCCCTGTGACTTGCTTCCTTGACTTGCATTGTGCGCACCTCAAAAGTGACATATTCTGAGAAGGGCTGGATTTGACTTTTGTTTACTTTGCTGATTTCCCCTTACCCATGCGCAAATATAAAAGAGTTAAAGAAACAGAAATGTATATATGATGGGCAACACTTTTGTTCAACGTTAAGCGTACAAAAGCTCATGAATGAGGAGCGTGTGGCAAGTCCTCTGATGCAGTTTGTATCCCATGTCCGTTTCTGCGCTCGGACAGGGACATGGCCACGGCATCCCGCGTTTCTCTCCTGCCCCCCGCGGATCCAATACGTTCCGGTGTCGTCCAGGTGAGGTGCGGTTGGTAGAGGAAAAATTGAATAAGGAAAGAGCTTCGAAATTTTCAAACTCACTATCAGAAACGGAAAGAGCGACCGTTGACCACCGGCACAAATTCCACCAAATAAAAAACAAAAGCGTCAAAAGTACGTCGTGCATCGCGTTCGCATCACCTCTGTCTTGGCTCGCCATCGATCCACCTAGAAACTATAATCACCCACACCGCCAAACCTACTGATATTTCTGTCTCTCTTATTTCTACCTCGAGCCTTTTCAACAATGGCTGCGTCGTCGACGGCAAGCAGCGCGTGGTCCAAGTTTTCTGCTGCCTCGGCGACGGTGAAAGCAGCGGCACGACGACGATTGCGAAGCGAGAGCAGCTCGAGTAATGACGACAATGCGGGCGTGGCGCGCCAGCTGCTGCGCGAGAGCCGGGAGGCAGGCTCGTGGGCGGCGGCCAAGACGGGAATCGTGGTGTCGGTAACGACCATCACAACGAAGATTCGCGTACAACGGCGACTCTTAAAATGGGCTGAGCTGGGTATGTTTGCATTATCCTCACTTTTTCTAGTATATGACCATACTGACAATCTCATAGCGCCTTGGCAACAGTATGTCTTCACCGTCCCATGGCACGTAGTGGTGTATATCCTGCAATATCTAACAGCTTTTGCCATAGACCCGGAAGTGAGCGCATTCTCACAGGTTACCGGTATGTTTTGCACTTTTCAATCAAGCTTGACATTGGCCTTTACTGACTCATGCCAGTGCTGCTCACGCGTCCTACTCCACCTGCTTCTACAGCTGGACCTATCTTCACAACGAGTCTGGTAAATTGTACTCTTTTGTGACTATTATTTGTTGAGACCAAAGGTGCTAACCTTTAGTCAACATTCTCTCGCATGTCTTCGGTGCTGTCGTCTTTATTGACCTTGCCATCACCCTCTGGTTGAACACCTGGCCGTGGACAATACCGTTCCTCCACTCCCAAGATGTGACGTCCAACTCCACCGCCGACAAGCTCGCCGCCACCACCTACATGTTTGGTGTCATTGTCTGCTTCAGTCTTTCGGCTCTCTTCCATACGACCATGTGCCACAGTGCCGAATGTGCTGCCCGCGGCATGGCCATGGACATTACCGGTGTCCTGGTTCTCATGGCCGGCGCTGTTGTGCCGCTCGTGCACTTTGGTTTGGCGTGCGAGTCAACGTATGTGCGGCAGGCATTTTACATGGCCACGGCCGTGCTCGGCACGATGGCAGCAGCGACGACGTGGCAGGCCTCGGAGGCCCAGGCAGGGGCGTCTCCTTTTATGTCGTCACGCTTTTCATTTTCTCCCTGGAGAGCCCTCCGCGCCTTGCTTCATATGGCCTCCGTTCAGGGCCCGGCTAACGGCCACCGCCGTGCCGCCCTTTTTGTGAGCTTTGCTGCTGTATCGTGTGCTGGCCCACTGCTATGGATGCAGCAGACTGACCCTCTGGACTGGGCAGCACGTGTCAACTTGTGGCCCGGCGTGGCGGGCACACTGCTGTTTAATGCTATCGGGTTTCTGGCGTACACGACACAGTTTCCTGAGCGGCGTTGGCCTCGCCGCTTCGACTTGCTGGGCGCGAGCCACCAGCTGATGCATTTGGCCGTGCTGGCGGCGGCGGTGACGTACATAGTGGGTGTGCACCGGGCGCTTGCCTTTCGGCGCGGTGAAGGGGCTGTATGTCGTAATGGGTGGGAGGGGCAAATGTAAAATTACGACGGGAAAGAAAATGTACGCCGCACATAGACAAGACCTGCTTGGAGCATAGAGTAATAAATAAACCATAAACTAGAATTGTATTCCTACGCTTCTTCCCATTCTTCTTTCTCCTACCATTTTAGTCGATGCTGTAATGTGATATGCGTCCCCTATTTTTGCCCTGGAGTTGGGGCTCTTCTTTTTGTCTTTTATCAATATTCAAAGACTCGGTCCCTATTGGTTGTCGCTACCCG
>JANSLP010000491.1:0-17852 GCA_029298735.1 Ophiostoma sp. CBS 140.51
ATCCTTTTTCAATAAATATTGTCATTGTAGTATTGATTTTTGAAATAAAAATTGAAATAAAAACCGCGGAGATAAATCCAATTGTGAACAACAAATACGTAAAACTGACCAAAATGGGGAAAGAGATGAGGGGAAAGAATCCTTCTCTTAAAAATACAATCAATTCTCAATTCCGAATTAAGACCAAAGAGAGAAGGCAGAAAAGGTCACACGTCGCAGCAAACTCGGTCAGTTAAACAAGGTCTGGACAGGCTACAATGTATATTGGTAGCCCCTCTGGTTGGTGACGCAATCTTGGTTATTCATGGACTCTACAAGACAGAGAACAGACCTGGCCACTCTTTCGTGGAACTGTAATGTATAATAATAACCCAAAAACTCGTGGTAAAATATTATACGCGGCAACTGTATTTGGCCGTCACATTGATGGTGTGAGGGACGACGTTGTGGCGAGAACACAGCTTGAAATTAGGCGCCAGGCGTCAGGCAACCAATCCACTGGAACGGCCCGTCAACTCCTGCGCTAAATGGTGCCGCGGGGGGTTTCTAAGATACATTCCTCGGAGACTTTCATTTACTTATTTACATAAAAAGGCTGCCACGCTTATGTCGCTAAAGAAGAGCAATCTGCAGTTCTCATTCCATCATCGCCAGGCTTCAGTTTTCCTTTACGTCCTTCCAGACACTGTTTCCCATCCCATACGAACGCGACCTTCCAACTGCCGCCGATACCTTACAAGCTTCCGCTGCTGACACCACAGCGCCCACACCCACAATGTCAGCGCCTGCAACACCTGTATTGCCGCCCACAATGCGCGCATGGGTGCGCACAAAGCGTGGGTTACCGAAAAATACACTCAGATTAGCGTCTGACATCCCCACGCCAGCTAGCCCCGCTGGATCGTCGTCTGATGTTTTGATTCGCGTCTCGCACGTCGCGCTCCAATTCAACAGCGAGTTTTTCCTCAATCTGCTCCCTCCCGTTCCATGCTTCGGTAGCCGCACGTGGGTCCCGGAACTCGAGTTCTCTGGCGAGGTGGTCGCTGCCGGCAGCAATGCACCGCCTGAGGTGCGTGATGTCGGCACCCGTGTGGTCGCATTCCAGACGATTCCTGGTCTGGCGCTCGGGTACGGCGTGCTGGCTGAATATGTGCGCCTGCCGGGCACGCAGGCTGCGCCACTCCCTGAAGCTGTGGATTTTATTCAGGCCTCTGGCGTTACTGGTGCTGGATGCACTGCCCTCAAGCTGATGCGAAAGAGCGGCGTTAAGCAGGGCCAACGTGTGCTGGTGAACGGCGCCAGTGGATCGGTGGGCTCAGTGTTAATTCAAACATTAAAGTTGCGAGGCATCTACGTCGTCGGCATTGCCAGTGGCCCCAACGAGGCCATGGTGCGTGGCTGGGGTGCCGACGAATTTGTCGACTACCGAGCTCACGGCGAATCGTTGCCTACTTTTCTCACAGAAACGTACGGCGCCAAGCCGTTTGATTTTATCATGGACTGCGCTGGCACACAGGCGCTCTTTGCTGGCTCGCCAGGCTATCTCAAACCCGAGGGAGCACTGCTCAACATAGGTGCCTTGGAGGGTGTTTTCAAAACGACAGGGAACCTGCTGTCCAACTTGTTCCGGCCGGCATGGCTGGGTGGGGTTCCGCGTCGCTACATTTTCTTCAGTTCCCCTCCAATGCGTGAGGACGCCGTGATCCTTACGCAGCTCATGGGCGAGGGGAAGCTGAAAGTTCCAGTGGACTCTGTCTTTGATATGAAGGACCTGTTGGCGTCATACGAGCGTGTTGCCACAAAGAGGGCCCGCGGAAAGGTGGTAATAAATGTCAGGGCTGATTGATGATCGATCCTCAACAGTTTTCAGCAGTTGCCAGCCTTGACATTGTATTTTTGTTGTCCTGCATATTTTTGTTTTGAGTTTTGATCGTATCATTTGTCGTGTATCTATCTGGTTTCAGTGACGTCTCTGCCCCCTTGAGTATATAATTTAGTAAGAAGCCATCTTACAAAAACAGCGAGGGATAAAAAATAAAATTCTAAAGAACAAAAACGAAAAAGGAGACCCAGAAACATGGCATGCCAGGCATTGCCCACTTTACAAAATTGTGCACATATCCGACTGCGTAAGAGCAATTCCCAAATCTTCATTCGCGCATCCAACGGATGGTGGTGCGTCAATTTTATTGTTCTCGTAGCGGGGCTGTAGGGCCTTGGCGATGTCGGTAATCTGTCGGTCCAAGTCAGCGCCGGGCCGGTACTCGGAGAATAGATGTAAAATGCGTGTACGTTGGTTGATATCACTGCATGTAAATGAGAGGGCAGAATATGAAGCCATAAGACACAGTGGCATGAAACTCGAGCCAAGCGGATAGTACTGTAGAGCCTGGGAAGCGATATCCACGATATCGTCGTTGTAGGCATGGAAGTCGCCGGGCAGATCGAGCAGGGCAAAGGCGTCCATGCTCTCAGGGCGGGGGACAGCAGCTGACAGGACGGACCCAATACGCATGACTACAAGTGTGAGCATGGCATAGGCAGTCTGCCACCGAAGCTGGATGCGGCGAAGCGCCTCAGAAATGGGGGTCATCCCTCGTCCATCAGGTGTTGGGGCGAGAGGTAGCGTGGCGAGTAAGTTCGCCAGCTTGGTTCGGTCAACGCGCACACGGTGATACGCATCGACAAGATCCAGCTGGTGGGTGTCTGGCTCTCGAAGAAGCTTTACGAGACGTGCAAGAAAGTGGTTTCCCAAGCTCTCGATGCTGCCCGGCTCATTACCTGGGCTTGGCGGGCCGTGCGGCTCTGGCATCTGCCACAAATCATCGTCGAGCTTGATGCGTGGGTTGATGAAGCTTTCCATAATGACGAGGAAGCACAATGTCGACATGATGCTCTTTTCAAAAGTGCCCCATGACGGCTGTCGGCCCTTGATCGAGCGCAGGATCATGGCGACAGCCTCGCCGTGACTTGGCAGATGGCCGCCATCACCCTGAAGCCAGCCTTGTGTGACAACAATCAGGTACAGGGCGCACAATGTGTTGGGCGACGTGATGGCGACCGGGTCGCAGAGTGCCGACCGTAATGATTGTAGGGCGCGGCCATATTCCTGCAGCATGGGAACCGTAGCACGATTCACGGGCTGCAGGGCTTTGTCGTAGTCATTTGTTCCCGTCTGCCGAAGCACAAGTGGGAGTGTCGAGGCCAGTGATGCAGCGGCAGAATCGAGAGCTGCACTGCTGCCTAGACGCTGGGGAATATCCCGCAGGAAGGAGCCATAGACGGAAAGGTCGAAGCGTGGATCGCTGACTTCGAGGGCCGACACGAGCCGACTGATCACGGCACCTTGCGCGCTTCCTCCCAGGGGTGGCAGCAAGGTTGGACGTGCCACCAAGTCTTGCGATGATTGCGATGATCTGGGAGACGACGAGGATCCTGGCGACCGCCTTCGCAATGGCGGTTGCGTCACCGTGTTGTTATGGAACTTGTATCGCTGTTGGCCGCTGCCAGTACACTCGATCTGCAAACGCGCGCAGCGCCCACAGGCTGGTTTCCCTTGATCGCACTTGACTGTCAGCAAGGAAAGACAGAGAACATCTGGACAAGAAACGACCAGAGACACAAGAAGAGGGACCAAGTGCGCTTTCCTACCTTTTTCTTCTGCCGTCGACAGGCATCGCAGCCCCGACTGGACGGAACGCCTGGCATGGCAGTCTCCTACTGGCTGAATTGGTGGGCTGTCGCTTGATGAGAGATCTGTGGGTTAACGGTGGGCTCTCGCTGTCGTCCTTCTTGTTGGTTGTTGGTTGTTGGTTGTTTTTGCGGCGCAAAGGTTCGTCTCGACACGAGCGCTGCATTGAACCCGTTCGGGAAAGGAGCTCTTTTTGAGGTTCGAGAAGAACGACGTAATGGTTCAGACAGTGGCTTGGGTCGGTAGTGGGCATTGGACGGTCTCAGACAATTGGAGCAATTTGGAGGTGGGGTGGAAGGTGGCAGAGCAAGACGGGTGGCGCGACAGGGCGGAAAAACGACGGGGGAGGGGCAACTGTCTCTTCAGTGTTGTTACGGTTGTTGGGCGTCGTTGTGGCGCGACCAGGCGCCGTTGAAATAAGTTTAATTCTAGGCGGCAGGCGCTACAGGGCGCTCAGGGCAGCGGGCCTTAATAGGCTGAAACGGCTGCCGGTTGTTGGTGTTGGCAGGTGCGACCTGAAAAGGTGCCCGGGTTGCTCCTGCTCCCCTGGCTGGTGTGTCCTCGCAGCCCTGTATCATCTCGTCATAGTGCCTTTGCGATACCTGATTAGGCTGCCGATCGTTGAAGGGCATTGGATCACAATATGCGAGACTTTTCCCAACTCGGATTGCATTCCAGGGTGCAGCGCTGCATCGGCACCATATCCGTGTCTTTTGCCTCTGCTGTTTCTCTGCTCCTTTGTTGGCAGCTCTTCCGTCTGAAAGATGGCCCGAGCTGGGTGCAGTGGCAGAGTGGATAGTGACGTCGTTCCAGCGCTCATCCACTGTAGCCTTACTGCGCCGCCGGCGGTGCATCTCGCCCGATTAG
The DNA here is from genome assembly GCA_029298735.1 of Ophiostoma sp. CBS 140.51. Lineage (NCBI taxonomy): Eukaryota > Fungi > Ascomycota > Sordariomycetes > Ophiostomatales > Ophiostomataceae > Ophiostoma > Ophiostoma sp. CBS 140.51. Next base: position 4,559 of record JANSLP010000491.1, read on the forward strand.
GACTAGGGCCATCCGCGCCCCGCAAAAGTGAGATTCCATCCACTGCCACGACTAACATCCAAGAAACACACGGCAGTAAACAGGCTGCACAGCCTTGGCACACTACAACCGACGCCGTTGTTATTGGTACCTCAATTTTTGGTTGTAGAGCACAACTGGTAGATTTCAACAAAGTTCAAGGTATGTGCAATTGTGGCACGACAGACACATATAAGATGCAGCCGACTTCGACATCGATGCCGACGGAGAGGATGAAGAGTAGCATTAAAACACAACGACCAACCCATTACACCACACGCCATGAAGCTCCTACACACCCTCGTTTTAACATCATCTTGTCTTGCACCGACTGTGCTGGCTGATTTTGCGACAGGCAGCTGGAAAGCACCGGCCGACCTCAGCAGCAACTTCAGTCTTGTTCCCGCCGCATTCGCCAACATCTCCAACACGCTTACAGAGTACATTCTCCAGGACAGTAACATCAGTTTCTCAAAACCTGAACAGCTTTATGGCATTAGCAACCTTACCTTCTCTCTGGGGGTCTTTTCCCTCCACGACAATGCGGCGTCGGAAAAGCTGCAGTACCACGTCACAGGGCCCGAGATTGCCCTTGCCGGCAATGGCACAACAAAAGTTGACGCCGAAAGTATCTATCGCGTCGCCAGTGTCACAAAGGTTTTGACAGTGTTGTCTGGACTTCTCAAACTGCCCGCTGCAGACTGGGACCGGCCCCTGTCTGATATTTTTCCCGTCCTGGCCTCCTATCAAAAGCAGTTCCCGGGTGGCGCCTTTGCTGCCGTCAACTGGACGGCTGTGACGCCGCGCAACTTGGCTGCTCAGATCAGCGGTGTTCCCCGGGACGGATTCCCTAGTTTAAACGAGCTTGAGATTCTAGGGGTCCTTGGCAGCGTCGACCCATCAGCCATGGGCCTGCCGCCGATGAATGAGAGCGATCCTCTCCAGAACCCACCGTGTGTTAGCTACCTGCTCGGCAACTCCTCGTCTGGCTCGGCCGGTGGAGGCTCCGGCCTAAATCTGTGCCCTGCGCAGCCGTACTTGGAGAGCGTCGCCAACCGCCCGTCCACATTCAACCCATGGACGTCGCCTGGCTACGCAAACAACGGCTTCTCTCTTCTCGGCTTGGCTCTTGCCAACCTGACCAACACGACATATGAAAAGCTCGTTCAGGGAGCTGTCTTCGACCCGCTCGACATGACCTCGTCCAGCATCGACACGCCGCCCAAATCTCAGTGGAACCGCAGCGTTATTGCAGGTGCCTCTGACCCGTCCACATACTTTGACATTGAGGCAGGCGTCTTTGCCGCCTCTGGTTCTGCGTCGACCACCTTGAATGATCTTGCCCGCCTCGGTCGCGGTATTCTCAACTCAACACTGCTGTCTCCGGCCGAAACACGCCGCTGGCTGAAGCCTGTGTCATTTACCGGTCGTCTGCAGTACGCCGTTGGTGCGCCTTGGGAGATCCACCGCTACACGCTGCCAAACAACAAGGTCGTGGACCTGTACACCAAGTCTGGCGATTCTGGTGCCTACAGCGCATTCTTTGTCCTGATTCCTGACTATGACCTCGGGTTCAGCTTGCTTTCTGCCTCCAGCACGCTCAAGCTCCGCTTCGAGATCTTGGCGGCCATTGCCGATGTTGTCACCTACAAACTGGTTCCAGCCATCGACGCACAGGCTGCATATGAATCTACTGCAAACTTTGCCGGGACATACACGCTGGGTAACTCGTCGCTGACGCTCGTTGTCAACCAGACTTCCACAAGCAAGCCCGTCAATGGCGTGATTGCTGGCCCCGGCCTTGTTATTTCCAACTGGACGAGCAACGGCACCGACGTTCTTCACTCCCAACTTGTCAAGTACACTGGACAACTCCCATACCGCTTGGTTCCATCCGTCCCCGAGCCTTCCAACAACCCAAGCTTCCGCATGCTCACCCCCATTGACGAGCCGAGTGCCCAGCAGCCTATCAGTGACTCGCTTTTCTCGGGCCCTGGCTTTGTCAGCGCTGACTGGGTCTCTGTCGATGCACTCACCTACGGTGGCATTGGTACCACTTTATTCGAGTTTGAGCTTGACGATAACAGGAAAGCCAAATCTGTCACACTCAGTGCATTCAGAGAAACACTTCTAAAGGAGGAATAGGCGGGTCTCAGTCTGGCGTCTTGCCTTGATCTACGGAGATCTCTGTCGGGATATGTGTATGACTTTAATGACACGTGTATTTGATATATTTTCTAGCTTTTAGTTGAACGCTACAATTGAATTAATATATATATATATGAAAAAGAATCTATCTACGAAAAGAAAATAGCAAACATCCAGCTCTCTGATTTGTGTGTTTAGGCCTCTGTCTCCTTGTACAGCTTGTCGGCAAACTTTCTCAGGAGACGGTGTGTGATTTGTGGCTCCTCTTCGGCAAGGTAGTGCCCACAAGGCACTTCTCCGTCGAAGGTGAAGAAGTCCACCTTCGACGGAGCTGGAGCACCGTGATTTAAAAATCTCCAAAACTGGGGATCGAGATGCATTTCCCTTGCTTCCCCATAGCACCTATGCCGGTACTGCGATTCGCTCTCCACGGTCCAGCGCCGTCCTGATACGTGGTATATCAATATTGTAGACTGCACGGTAGTCGTTGAGCATGGTCATCATGGCGCCAGGTGCCAGTATATGATCCATGTAATAACCGTACACTCCGTCTGCCTTGAGTAAGTCGATGAAGCCAGACGAGCGGTTGTAGAAATTTTTGACGTAGATGGCAATGTTTTCCGCGTTGTTATCGAGGAGACCCTCAGCGATGGGCGATGCCATCTTGAATGGCTGGTCCCAGTGATGTGACCCGCTCTATGTTGGGCTCATCTCTTGGTAGATGTATTCCGTGGGGAGCATGTCCATGAAAGAGGCACCCAGAAGTATCTCAGGGTAGTCCATAGCAAATGTAGGAGCAATGCGTGCGCCGCGGTCGTGTGATATCATGATGCACTTTTTGACGCCAAGAAGGACGAGAAGTTCATGTATGTCATGCGCCTGGAGCTTCTTCGTGACATCGTACATGGATGATGGCTTTTCAGACATGCAGTAGCCACGGCTATCTGGAATGATGAGGTAGTACTGTTGCATGGGCATCGGCGCAATCCGGCGCCACTTCATGCCCGACTAAGGAGGCCATGCACTAGAACGAGCGGTTTGTTCTTGTCACCACCCCCATGCATGTAGAACATACGGATTCCATTGACATTGGAGTATATTCCATAGAGGCCATCAATGACCATAGGAGCGTGGGCGGCCATATCAACTATCGTTGAGGACGAGTTTTTAATAGTAGAGGTGGCACAGAACCTGGTAGGGCCTTGGGAAGGCTGGCCTTCTGTACCGAGTAACTGAGATAGAGATATGTCAACACGTGGCGAACAAGAAGAGCGGCGGTTATTTGTTGACGAGATATCAACGTTTCTCATAGCACTGATCTAACAATGAGTTAGCCGTTTATAACACAATTGCTGGTCCTTTGTTCAGCCTGGATAACTTACATGTTGTTAGGCCACGTGCAGTTGATAAGTGGTGATGCTTGGCCCAGAAAATGTGCTTTGCGGGCCTTTTTTTGAGACACAGACCGAGAGTCCATGAGTCAATATAAGTGCAGTTGTTTGGATATTTGAGAGTTGCTGATGAAATTTGGGCTGGTTGTGTGGAGTTCGGTTCTGGTGCTGTAAGATGTTAGCTTATAGGAGTTGTCAGCGCCATACCGCGGGTCCTCGTTCCGCAGTGCAGGCAAGCATGCCTGAAGAATGGTCCAAATTGATGGAATCTTCCCTGGTACGTACCGGAAGGTGTAGCCGGCGCAGACTTTACCCTCAAGTCTCTTCATCGTCATCCCCTACAGTCTCCATCCTATCAAACAAGTCGATCCAGTCCTCAAGGCTGGTTTCGATGAATTGTTCAAGACTCCACGGCTCAGTGGACAACTGCTCCGTATCGCACAAGTATAGATCAGCAACAACAGCATTTGGTAGAGTACTCTCACCCGTGGGAGCACTGTCGGAGATTCCCTGTATGGCGTGATTCATATCGACATTTGCAGAATACGGCTGATCTATACGTGCTGTAACAGGTATGGGCTTGTATAATTTCCCTTCAAAGTCATTTCGCTTACGCCTCTGAGAATGTGTCTTTGGTCAAAAGATAAAGCCATCGACATTGGAGTTTTGATGCTCAATCACGGCAGGGTTGTCACAGTGATTAACCGCTAATCGCTTGAAGCCAGTCACGGTCGCAGGATGCAAAAGAGTTGAAACAAGGTAAACATTGTCTGCGCTTCCTGTGATGACACAAGAAAGAAGCGGCTTTGCGCAGAGTGTTCTATATATGAACAGTGGTCGAGGCCTTTGGCCTTTGACAGGCGCAGAGGGCGCTATTGTGGATGGGGTTTGTGAAGCCAATGTTGTTTTGATAAATATTTGGTAAGACGGTGAGGGAAAAAAGGTTGAAAGATACTGATTGATGAAAGAGAAGAACATGTGGAGAAATGCAGGGATAGGAGATACTACTGAAAAGAACTCTTATTAAATACTCCTGGATTTAAGGTTCTTGCTGCATGACAATATTTTGTAGACGTTTCATCAGAGTAGTGACATAATCCACGCTGGCCAACAGACACAGTATTAAGCCTAAACCACGTGCAAATTTGAAATGACTGCGCGCTGAGTAACTGTTCTTTTGGCGAAGTAAAATGGAAGCAACAAGAAAGACAATACATTGGACACGTATTCTGGCTAGTGACATGTTTTATTTGAAAATCGAAGCTGTAAACGAGCCTGTATCAATGTCAACATCACAGGTGGTCTTTCCAGAGCGGATGCCTGTCTCGTAGGGCCTTTAGCGGGCAAGCTAGCCTGATAGTGAATTCAGCCCACAGCCCGCACAGCTGGTTTCATATTTTGGCCCATTTGTTACTGGGTGGATAATAATTCAATTCTACGGGGATTTTGGATTTGTTTTGATTTTCTATCCGGCTTCCTTCTCAGCCACCCTGTATTTTGTATGGAAAGGAGGCTATCTACTGTGTAATTGTGAAGTCAAATGGTGCACCGTACAATGGGCTCTGTATTTCTCCTGTGTAGGTCACACGCGTCAGGTGTCAATAGTGATATGACTTGATCGCACAATCCCACACAGATCCAGTAAAATCTGAAGGACTGTAGCAGTCATTGGCCTATGAGATAAGCCGTGATAATTCCTCCTTTCCGCTCACAACCTTTTGTTCCCCGCATCCGAGTCGGAAGACGGAAAGAAAACGAGTCGCCAACAGGAGGGATGTAAGTGGCGGCTAATCCACGTCTCATTGGTCAACTTTCTTCCGTGCCCGCTATTTCCCGCCCCGATACGTGTAGAATGTGGGGAAGAACCGGATGAACTCGACCCTTCGTGGAGTCGACGACATCACCATGAATCGGGAGAAACGATTTGTTTTGTGGCTTTGGACACCAATAATTCGATTCCGGACGTAACAGTGGTACTTTATCGCCAACTTTCTCATAAAACAGGCTGAACCTGTCGCGATCGTGGAGACGAAGACATAAAGCGGCAGTCATCTTACGGCCACGGACGCAGACACAGCAAACGTCAACAGCAAACCTCATTCGCAACTCTAAGACACCCCAGACCACACAGGCAATCTCAACAGGCCACATTCATTGCTTCCATGACTTCATACAATGGCATCCTTTCTGCTTTCCCACGTCGATAAGGCGTCTCTTCCCCTGGTGGCACTGATTGCGCTCTTTGTACCCTTTATCGGGTACGTCGTTTACCAGCGACATTTCCATCCCCTCGCCAAGTACCCAGGGCCCTTCTGGGCCTCCATCACCGACCTATGGCAGGTCTCCGAGTTTTTGTCTCTGCAGCAACCTTACAACCTTACTGACCTGCACGAGAAATACAACAGCCCATTTGTTCGCTATGGCCCGGACAAGATCAGCATCACAACAGAAGACGCCATCCCGCTACTCTTCCAAAAGGGTGGCCGGCACTACCCCAAGACTGAGTTTTACGATGCATACGGAGCCAAGACACCCAACGTCTTTGGTATGCGCGATGTCGGCATGCACTCCATTCGCCGCCGCCACATGTCACACAGCTTCTCTCTGTCATATGTCAAGGACATGGAGCAGTATCTGGATATCAACGTTCGAATTTTGCGACACAGATTCGAGGAGCTGGCCAAAACTGGTGAAGCATTCAACTTAAAAACTCTCTTGCATCACTATGTTATCGACGTCCTCGGCGAACTGGCCTTTAGCCAGTCCTTTGGTGTCCAGGAGCTGGCCAGCGTTGATGCAGCAGCTGCCGCTGCTCGTGTGCCTCCTGTGGCCGAGCACAGTCTCTTGGCAGCAACAACAGGCGCTTGGCCGGCCATGACGCGGACTCTGAAGAAGTGGCTGCCACTTGTCCCGCATAAGGGTCTTCATGATCTGTTTGAGGGTCGCAACAAATGTGCTGCCCTTGCTGCCGAGTGCGTCCAGCGCCGGATTGGTGAGTTGGAAGGTGTCAAAGAGGGAAGTGCTGGCCAGCGAAAAGATATTCTGACCAACCTGATTCTGGCCACCCACCCCGACACCGGTGAACGGTTGTCTCAGGCGGACCTTGAGGCCGAAGCATTTGGCTTTATTATCGCGGGCACACACACGACCAGTGCAACGACGTCCCTTTTGATGTACCACCTGTTGCACTATCCAGATACTTTGCAAAAGGTTGTTGCAGAACTGGACGAAAAGCTGCCGCCACTCGACGCGGACGTCGGCGAAAAAGCGGGCCCCGGAGCGGACACGGGCCGGGCCGCCTACTCCGTTACCGAGGCCGATGCGGCCCTTCCGTACCTTAAACTGTGCATCAGAGAGAACTTCCGTCTGACCCCAGTCTTTACAATGCCATTGGCCCGCCGTGTTATGGCCGCGGAGGGTGTCGTTGTTGGTGGGGAGCATTTCCCACAAGGTGTAAGTGACTTCCGTGCAAATCGTTTTCTTTTTTCTTTTTTTTCTGGCGGGTTTCCATGACTAAACGATTCTCCACAGACATCGCTGGCAGTGTGCAACCATGCGTTCCATCACAATCCATCCATCTGGGGCCCAGATCATAATGTGTTTGATCCCGCGCGCTGGGAGAATGACGCTGCAACTTCTGGCCGCGCTCGCTACCTGATGCACTTTGGCCTTGGTAGTCGGCAGTGCATTGGCAAAACGGTGGCACAAACGAACATTGTGAAGTTGTGCAGTACCCTTATCCGTGAGTTTGACTTCCAGCTGGCCGATGCCAATGAGCGTGCAGCTGTGGAAAGAGGAGAATTTTATGGAAAGGTGCCTCACATGGTCAGTGTGGGTATCAGCGACCTCTCTCAACCTCTTCTTGTGACAGTGAAGAAGAGGTAACTGTGAGACAGTACCTAGTTTGTAAACACTTGTGGTATTTTGTATTTCTGACACATCAATTTCATTGTGTATTTCTGAAACTAAAGATTTTTTCGACGGCTGGACGCATTGGAGCAGAACTAAAAATGTGTGAATAATATCTACGTACGGAGGAGACTGGTGAGTAATTGCTTGTGATATTGAATTTAAAAGTAGCGCACTCAGTCAAATCGTGCGGGATATTTTCTCTCAACACCACAAGAGGTCAAATAAAGAAAAAAAATAATGATGAAAAATATTTCAACTGATCATCGAAACTGGATTCAAAGCCATCAGGTGGTCAATTGACTTCACACCATCACACTCCCCAGAAGGCGCTGAAATGTGATTCCCTAGTTTGCCTTGCCCAGCTTTCTCCACAATTCCGAGTCTACTCCGCTTTCCCTCCGCCTTTCCCACTGATTTGTACATCGGTTTCCCCACGTTTTTACTCCTTTATTCGTTTTCTTGTCTTTTGTCTCGTTCCTTGAACGATCTTCACTGTCATTCACATCCACCCAGAAACATACACGGCTCTACACAATCGCATAAGAACCACTCAAATTCCCTGAGATAGATTCCTCGTCATCCCGTGTGCTTCCGGTACCGCACAATGGAGCAAACTCCCAGCCGACCTTTGGCCAAACGATCTCGCGTGGCTCTTGCATGCAACTCATGCCGGCACACCAAATCCAAAGTAAGTGTTCTCCAACTTGTTCACAATCCCCACTACCAGATTCTAACTATTGAACTACGCAGTGTGACAGCGAGCGACCGTGCTGTGGCCGCTGTGCCCGGCACAAGATTGACTGCATTTACACCCCTCGCTCACTCCGTGATAAACGACTTGGTCGACACGAAGAACGCCGCGCTCGTTTAGCACTCATAGCTGCCATGCCAGAAGATGCAGACAGTTCAAATAAAGGGAGCACTGCAGCCGATGGTCGGTTTGCCAGGGGGGCAGCCACACAGGCTGTGCTCCAACCACGGCCGATAAGACAGATCAATGCCTCGCCTGGCACAGGCAACACCCGCACCCCCGAGCAAGAATCACAACATGACAATAGCCCAGTCGTTACCCAAACAGATAACAGCGAACTTTCGGATACGACTGGGGACAATGCTGTCGCGGACGACACGGACACAGCGGATGCGGAGGCAGCATCGACGATTGATATGCTGGCAACTGGAGCCTTTGATGACAACAGCGAAAGCCGGGCAGCACCAGACATTGGCTACTTTGGATTAAGCTCAAATGTCGCTCTGTATCGATCCCTGATTCAAAGCCTTGGTTATGTTGGTGCTCTTGGACCTGGAAACCGCGGAAAGGATGAACCGGATCGACAAGCCAGCCGCACACAATCACCCCCACAGAACCAAAACCGCCGAAGGTCCTCGACAGCAGTCGGCCGGAAAAGAGCAACATTCTTTCTTGGGACGAGAGACACACAAGTGATTCAGCCCGGTCCATTGCTCGCCATTCGATGGATCACGTTGTTTTTCGACAGCGTCGGTGCGGTGCTCCCTTACGTCCATGAGTCTACTCTTCTACGGGAGATAAGCGCGACCAGGGATGGACGATCAGAGAACACAGGTCAAGGCAAACGCCACCGACCCACTAGTCGGACCGTCCAGGCACTTTTGAGTATTGTATTCGCCTATGCTTTGGCGTTTGACGACAACAGCGTCGAAAACGATGCGGCTGTCGGAGACGAGAACGCATATTATCGACAGGCCCTGCATCTCCTTCTCTCTGAAGAACAGCACAATAGCAGCAGTGGTGGTGGCGGTACGACTGTGGAGACTGTTCAGGCTCTTCTTCTCCTGGGCAGCTACCAGCAAAACAGCCAGCGTGCCATGGCCAGCCTCACATCCCACGCACTTTGCGTCAAAGCGAGCTACCAGCTTGGGCTCCATTGCCGATCCCCCGGGTTCAGTATGTCAGATGCAGACAAAGAGATGCGCGCAACCTTATGGTCCGCCGTGGTAAACCAGGACCGTATTCTTAGTGCGGCCTTTGGTCGTCCATGCTTGATCCCGGCGCACAATACATACAGCTTGCGGCATGGTGTCAATGGTACAAATACGGCACACGTCGGTATATCGTCATACTTTCAGAATTTGTCATCACTCCACGGCATTCTGGGTCTTTCAATGGATGCTGTCCATGCGGCCAATCTTGGTTTGCCACCAGACCTCACACCTGGCGAGCTTGTCTCCAAGACGGTTGAGATACTCGCACATCTGGCCAGGTGGCAAGAGACCTCTTCAGTCGCCACGAGTCAAGACCAGCTGCAGTCTTCGCCCAGTGACTCAAACACTTTGAGTACAGATCGACACCAAATTATTTTGTCCATCTATTACCACCGGACGGTGATGCTCACCTGTGGCCCTGTTCTTATGGCCGTTCTCTTGAGAAATACGGAATATCGACCGGCGACCGCGATACAACATGGGCTGACCATAATTCAGGAAGCTTCTGCATCTATACTTAAGACAAACCTCGTTTCTCTACGTTCCTTTCAGCGCATAATGTCATCCATTCTGAGAAACTCTTCAACAGCATCGTTCCTCAAGAAAAATGCCGTCTGGTGGGCGTGCAACTTCTCTGCCCTCACAATGTGCCTGCATGCATTATCATTCTGGCTGATTGCACTTGTCTCAGCACCGATGGCAAAGATTATTGGGATTGTGCCAATTGATGCCGAGGTATTCCTCCTTGACACACTCACAACGCTTCGTGCCTTTGGAGGCTCCAGCATTATGAGCTTCAAGGCCCACCGCTGCCTCCAGAGACACGTCAATAGCGTTCAAAAATTAGTGTCTGGAGCACATCTCGGCGACAAAACCACGGGCCAAACACACATCCAAAACGAACCGTTCGCCCAGTCTCAGGCTCAGCAACTGCCTCAGCACCAAGCTAATATGGGACCTCTCGGGGACTTGCAGGGGAATGGGTTCCCGTTACACGGGTTTCCAGAATTCAGTGTCCCAACATTAGATGACTTACTATGCCAACTAGGAGACAATGACTTTATGTCACCCATCAGCAGCAGCATTGGAGTCGACATGGGTGTTGACTTGAACCTGGACTTGGGTGTTGGCATGGGCCTAAATATGGAAACACATGCAAGCTCTTTGAGGGGAAACGGGCAGGGGATTATGAATGGGGAGCCGTTTTTGTTTGATTCCATTTGATGTTGGTAGAATTTCCACAATATAACGGCCATATTTACGCTTATTCGAAAACATACACCGCTTTCTGTCATCAATTCATCAACGTCGTAAGATGATAATGCGCGTAGAGAAACAGAATTGCGCTTTAGTTTGGTCGGATGTTATTTGAAAATACAACTCATATTCGGCACTACCACTTGCATACTGACAACTCGAATTATACAAGAATCCTTCTCCCTGTCTCGTAGACACAGCTGCTTTCCGTACCAGGTCCTCCAACAAGGCGATTTACTTGCGCCATCTGTTTCCAAAACACTGAACAATGATGGTCGGCACCACAGAGACACCGACAACCATGGCAATCGGAACACCAATGCTCTTTACGAAGCCAAGCTCGGCGATCATTTCAGGGAACCAGAATGGGCCAATAAAACCCCAAATCTGACGGACGAACGTGACAAAGACACCAATACTGGCAGCCTCTTCCCTATAACAGTCAACGGCATACGTGATCATCACTGTTGTCACGATCTGGTTGCCAGCTGCTGCAATGGCCGCACCGATAAGGGGCGTCACATTCCATTTCTCCTTCTCTACGGCATGATCCAGCTGAACGAGGAACACGACCACACCAACGAGAGTAAGAACGAAACCAATGTAGCTCAACCAGAGCCGATGCTCCGGGCGACTACGGGAGGCGTTGCTGCTTCTGTTTCCCAGGCGCATCCATGCATCAGACATGCGGCCACCGATCTGTTCGCCAAGAACGGTGCCAATGATGAGAGCAATGTTCTGCAAGCCGACCTGCTGTGTGTTGAAGCCGAAGGATTCCGGGAAAATCTGAGGGATTTCAATGCTAATCATGATGCTGCCCCAAAGAAAGACCATGGAATATGCGGCAGTGGGGATGATAACACAGGGCCGAGCAAAGAGAAACAGTGGGCGAATGAAGTCGACTGCACTCAGAGGTGTAGGGTCGATACGCCGGAAGTTGAGATATCTGCCGACAAAACCAGAGGACATGCGCTCTAAGTTGTTGTTTGGGATGTACCGAGACTCGTGGCCGAAAAAGAAGTACAGAATAAACTGGACTGCATTGACAATCGCGAGAACATAGTAAATCCACCTGTAGCCGACGCGCAGAGCAACGAAGCCAAAGATGAACGGTGCAATCGGGACGCCCAGGGTCACCATCGTTGCCCAAATTCCCATGTACAGGCCACGATCCCTCTTAAAGAAGATCTCCGTCACCACTCCACTGCCAATGGCAATGGCTGGCGCGATGAAAAAGGCCGTGAGTGCACGACAGAAAGCCATCGTTGCGTAAGAGTGACTCGCCGCACAACCAATGTTGCCCACAAGACTGCAAATCAGCGACACCAAAAAGACTGGGCGGCGTCCATAGACATGTGCCAGTGGTCTCCAGATAAGTGGAGCTCCACCCAAGACAGCAATGACGAGCGATGTAAGGTATGAGGCTCTCTGGACAGAGATCTCAAGGTCTTCGGCAATGTTGACAAAGGCAGACTGGATTGCAGCAGCCGTGAAAGTGGCCATCATGGCGTGAAAGGCAACGAGGATGAGGTTGATAATTTTCTACATGAATGGTCAGCAACATGTCTTCGTAGGCAGACATATCCAAAGGTGCCCAGTACGTACCCAATGCTTCGGCCAGTTCAGAGGATCGGCGTCATCAAAAGACGGCACTGGGTCGAGCTCAGCCGTGCCATGTTTCTCCACGAGGTAGTCTCTGTGGTCGACAGAAAGGCCATCAAGCCCGCTGTCGGTGCCGGAGGAAGCCAGCCCGGTCTCAAGGTGCTGGCCCATCTCGCTTTTCGACATGGAAGGCGCAATCTTTTGTTCTGCTGTTGCCATTGTTGCGTTCGTGGCTTCGTTTCTTAGTACAGTACAGTTCTTGGGAGTAAATGTTGATTGAGTATGAGAGAGGAAGGGATCAGAGAAACGTGGTAGACGAGCAGATCTTTTCCAAGATATACCAATCGCAAGTGTTTTCAACCGGGATCAAACCTTCAGTCTTACATGTGCGTTTGTTGTTGTCACTATCAGTAGCAAGGTAGTTGTGTCCCAATAATACAACAAGGTATCTCTGTTCCATAGATCTTGGCAAGGCATCCATCCCCACGGGGCTCGTGGATTCTATTTGCCTCTCTTTCCGATGATAGGGGGCGGATGGATCGTATGGGGAGATAACTATCCCCACAAACCCCAGGCGGCTTTACCCCAGATTTTCTAAGGTAGTTTATCAGTTGTCCCCGGAAAAACAACAATATGTCAGGAAGACGATAGCTTTCCACTGGCGGGCCCACTGGTACCCGGTGTTTGGTGCTCTGGATACATGGTCATTCACATGTCGGTAGCGGCTTGGCTGCGGGAAAGACGGCCAATCAGGTCGCAATGGTCCGGGTAACCCAAATCTTTCCGCTCGGTGTGCGCTGTGTGCGAAAACCCCCTATTAGCACTAAAGCACAGCACACCTGTGGGGTCTCTTCAGGCTAGGCTAATTATACACCAAACTCCCGAGAGTTTTTTCAGTCTTCTCCTCTTCTTTTCCCTTTCGATCGCTTTGGTTCTGTTAGCATGAAATGCACGATGCACGCACGGCCACAATCATGTCGCTGGGTGGTGCACACACACAT
>JANSLP010000492.1:0-17776 GCA_029298735.1 Ophiostoma sp. CBS 140.51
CTTGTCTCTTTTCTCTTTCTTTTACATGTAATTTCGACATACAAACGGTTGCACGCCATGCCTCGACGGTCGATGGAAAACTTGCTACAAAAATCAACAAAACAAAAGTATTGCACACAAATTATTTGATTAAATCATACAATGTAAAAAAACAGATGGGAAAATCAACAGCAAGAACAAATGACATAAACAACAAACATTGATACAGATACGCACAATCACACACACACTGTCTCTCCTCTGAGAGACGATGCACTGAACATGCAATCTCCAACATCACTTACATGCCCACCAATCAGAGGCTAGCTGGCTCTCTGATAGCTGCTCCGACACCACCTCGGCGATTCCACCGGCTGTTCCCTGGAAAACAGTTGGAAATTTGTGGGCCATAGCTCTCGCCGGTCTCACCTAGCGTTCCTTTTATGGTCCTTCAAATGGAGAAAATAGCGGGCCTGAACCACCACATGATGCGAGAAAACCGGCGAAATCGCCGTGCCTTTGTGAAGGAGCAAACTTATCGTCTTGGTCCAAGTTCTCACACAAGGCTGCACGGGAAGAATGCTTGTTGGGGACGGAGAACTCCTTGCCCGCGCCGGTGACAGGGAGTGATCTCGATGGAAATAGAGGCGCAATACTGCCCTCAGATGACAGAAAATATTGGAAAATTGAAATTGAATGCGGTCCTGCATAAGTGCCTGGTTCCGAAAGAATATCGTCTTCAACAGTCTAGTTTCTGGTGCTATCGTTGGTGGAAAACATGGCACTGTTTTTGGATAGCCTGATTCCATCATCCAAAACTGCACTTTGTGGGGAAATCTGCAAGGCCAGACAACTGGTAAAACTCCACTGAATATCCCCACTGAAAAGCCTCTCCAGTGGGATCTCCAGTGGGATTCCCACACCCCCACAGTCTTACTCCATCTTTTCGAAGCATATGCCGCGCTGGGTTCTTCTCTTTCTCCAAGTTTCTCCTCTCAGATCAGATTGTCGATTGTGTTTGTGGATTGTGCAAACGGGATAAAATTGTTTCATGTTTTTCTCATTGAACTTCAACTTCCTGCATTGGTAGCATCTGCCACACAATCATCATCATGAACGGCAACAAACGCCAGCGGACCAACAGCAACGCTGTAGCGTCCAGCGACCGTGGCTCAGAGCGGCCTGAAAAGGCAGCAAAGCCACTGTTGACGCGTGCATGTGAGTACAGAAGTCGTGATGTTGGTCTTGGTCATATACTGATACCAGCGTGTAGGCGCCGAGTGCAAACGACAAAAGATTCGCTGCTTCTTTGCCGCCGGCCAGTCGGCATGTAACAAATGCTCAAAGAGCGGCATCCAGTGTGTGCCGCACAACTTTGCGCAAAAGTACATGGACGATGATGCGATGTATGTGCTCACTCTTGGTGTCTATACCGATAGTGTCAGCCAACTAACCTCACTTCAACAGATGGAAAGCCGAAGCGACAGAGACCATCAGCCGACTCACAGCCACTGTCAACTACCTCCTCGAGCAGAACAACATGCCCAAGTTGGCCACCTTTGGCAAGGGCGATAAGGCCCTTAGTGCAAACGACCACCCTACGACTCGTGAGAACGGCAACGCAACAAGTCCCACCGCTACAGGAGATGCTACCACAGCAGTTCAGAGCGTGTCGCCCGCCATGAGCCAGGCTAGCAGCACGGCAGTCGCAGCGACGACGGCTGCATCTGGCAACTTCATATCTGAAGGTCCGTCGGCCGAACTCCAAGAAGACGACTCGGACCTTGTGCCGCTTCCCATGAACAACCTCTACAACTTGACGGACCCGTCCAAGTCGTATCTGATCCGCGTGGACCCGACCTGTGTCAATGGCCCAGATTTTATCAGTCGTGGTGTTGTGTCGTTGGAAGAGGCACAGTTCCTGTTTAGCCACTTTATCACGCACATTAACCCACTGCTCTGGGACGGTATTCTTTGTGCACATACGACACTGGAGGCAGCACGGGCGTCGTCGAGTCTACTTGTGGCGACAGTGCTGACCGTTGCGGCGATGCACTTGTCTGGAGAACGGAAAGACACAGCAAATGCACCAGATACAGATCGTCAAAATGGCAACCAGAACGACCAGCAACGACAACAACATCAGCAACAACAGCAGCAGCAACGCCAGAACAAACCCACACTCCTTCACGCCACCTACGATGCCTTTGTACAGCTCATGCGTGCATCTTGTCTCCTGCGCAGCCAGAACCTCGACGACATTCGCGGCCTCTGCATCGGCGCATTTTATCTGACAAGTCTCAGCTGGGCGCTGTGTAGTCGTGCCATTCGCGTGGCTACAGAAATGAATGTGCACAAGTCCTCCCTCCAATTCGCAGCACGGGGTGTAGCACGACCCACATCGTCCACATCATCACCGTCCATGCCTGGACAGCCGTCATCGTCTTCCTATGGCAATGATCAGTTTGAACGCGTGCAGTTGTGGTACGTGCTTTACGTCTGTGATCACCAGTTTGCCCTCGCCTATGGCCGACCACCTTCCATGCATGACGATGCAAGCATTCGCAATGCCGACAAACTCCTGGCCATGAGTGAGAGCCTCTCCTTCCCATCAGACGTACCAGGACCCATACCCCCACCTGTGTCTCGAAACGCCCGTGGCAACCGGTGGCTGGTGGCTCAGGTCAAACTGTTCCGCATTTTAGCTGGTGCCTACTTTTTGTACGGCTGCGACCCCGACTTGGCATTGAGCGGTGAAGACTACCAGCGCCTGCAGTCTTTCAACCTGTCACTGGACCAATGGCGGCTGGAAGAGCAGCAGCAGCATACACGGGGTGGTGGTGGTGGTGGAAGCGGCCCGATGGGGGTCCTGCCCGTCGGCTTAACGGGAGACTGGCCGAGCCGAGGCTACCCGACGGACGATAGGCAGGCCGTCTCCAACAAGGTCACGACGCTCTACTACCACTTGGCACGGTTTCAGCTCAACTCGTTGTCGTTGCGTGGCATATCGGCTAGAGGCAATGATGGTGGCATGGGTGCCGGACAATTTGGCACGACTGTTGGAACAGCCGCCATTAGTATGAGCTGGGAACGGCAAGAGGCCGCCAACAACGCCATTGCTGCGGCCGCCAGCACGATTCGCCTGATTGTCGAAGACGCCGACTTGCGGAGTCTGCAGATTGGCATGCCCATTTTTGTGCACGCCATGATTGCGGTGTGTGCATCGTTCTTGCTGAAGATGGCCGTCGTGTTCAATGCGGACAGCAGCAACAACGGACGTGCTGCATTACCATTATCTGCACTCCCACTGCCACGTGATCTCTCCCGCCACGGCCTCAATTTCCATACAAAAAACGCCCTGGCCGATGTCGAGAGTCTTGTGCGTGTCCTTGGTGCCGTTGCCGACAGCACTAGCCAGCAGCACGTCGTGCGGCAGGTGGTCACTGGTCTGCGGGAGCTGCTCCAACGGTTCAGGCCCGGTAGTGAACCGGACACGTTTGTGTATCTGAGGTCAACAATCCAGGGCGTTGTGCACAACGGAGCACAGAACGGCAACAGTGTACAAAGCGGTGTTCCCGGTGGCACCGTACCTGCAAACAGCGGAGCCTTTGACTATGCCAATAACGAGATACCTCGGACAGCACCACCGGCATATTCCATGACACCACACGGCAATGGCGGACTGCCCATGCACCCAAATACGTCTCATGCAGGACATCAGCAAGGACATGACCAACAGACCATGAGCGGTAGTGATGGAAATATGGGTGGATTCAATGTTGGAAACGGGGCCAACGCCAATAATGGTGTGCCATATGCAGCACTTCCACAAGGGCAAATGCCGTCGGATAGTGTCATGCAGCCCAGTGCCGCATTGGCATACCAAGATGACCCATTCAACTTGATGGGCGACTTGGACTGGCGGTTCAATGATGCCTTTTTGTGGGGCATTCAGGCAGAGCCGCCATATGCGTGAGGTGCATGAAATGCATAAAACTGTATAATATGATAGATGTGTGAATGAAAGTAATGATTCTGAGACATCCGCCTTAGAAGTGTGCCCGTGAATTATGCAAATTATGGACGAAATCGTTCAATTGAATAAGCTATATATAGAGATGAGAGATATATAGGGAAGATGAGAAGGTTTGGATGTACATCTCATCGCGGATCAAAGCTAGCAATAAATTGCTACAGCCACACTAGATGCAGTAGACGAACTCGAGATTCTCCCGGTCAGTCATATCACGCCATCCATGATTCTCCACCGGAATAAAGTCGGGCTGGGCACGGATGGCAGCCTTGCGGCGGTTCTCGCGACGGCACCACCAGTTTATGAAAAGCAAGTCGACAATGCAGAGGGAAAAACACACAAGAATAGTGATTTCGGCCGACAAATAGCGGGGAGCATCCTTGGAGCGGAACGTCTGGGGGCCAATAATGTTACCCGCAGCATAGCCAACCATGTAGATGGCCGCCACAGTCGTCTTCTTGGTGTAGCCGGCAATGTTACTCGAGATGAGCGACAGGACAGTGGCACCGACGGAGGGCAGAGTCTGCGTCATGTAGTACCCAACCAAACGGCCGACGTTGTTGGAGATGGGCAGGGCAATGATGAGAAGCATACCGAGGACAGCCACAGCCATGGGGACACAGGCCACGAGAGTACGCTGCTGGAAGTAGTCGCCCAAGAAACCATTGGCAAGGCAAGAAACAATGACAACACCGCCACCGGGAATGCCGTACAACAGACTCTGAAGGGGCGTGTAGCCGAAGTTGACAATCAGCTGGCTAAAGTAGTTTGTGATGCCGCCGTTGGGAATGTCCGACAGCACACCGTACAAAAAAAGGGCCCAGGTTAAAGGGTCCGTGAAGGCCTCGAGCAGCTGGTAGCGCTTGAACTGCGTGTTGCCGATACCCTGCTCGTTTTCGCTGACACGGGCAATGGCCAGAAGACGGTCGCGCTTGGACAGCCAGCGGCAGTTGAGCTGCGAGTCGGGGATAATGTAGAAAAAGGCCAGGCCGACAAGGACGGTGACACCGCCAGTGACAATGAACAAGATCTTCCAGGGGGCTAGCGGCTGCGTACCGTCGTTGGGAACGTGTTTGGCAATGCCATAGGCCACGAGACCGCCGATAATCTGGCCGCCGCCGTTGGAGCCAATGTACATGCCCGTGCGCGTGTTGTGTTCGTGATGCGTGTACCACTGCGACGAAAGAAGGGCAAAGCCGGGCATGCTGGCAGCCTCCAACAAACCCATAAAGAAACGGATGGCCATGGCACCCGACCACGACTTGGCCACGGCAAAGAGGCACAGCACAGCACCCCAGAGCGTGACACAAGTCGCCGAGTAGCGAGCCAGAGGGAGCATCTGCATCAGACGGTTGGTCGGGTACTCCCAAACGAGGAAGCCAATGTAGAAGATTGAGCCGAGCCAGTTGTACTCTTCGACGGACAGGTTGAGATCGATCTTGAGGCCCATGATGCTGGCATAGGACAAGGCCGTCTTATCGAGATAGTTGAGGCCAAAAACAAGGCACAAAATTGGCATAAGGTGCCAGTCAATGGTGCGAAGAAGACGCTTGTTGGTGGCCTCGTCCATCTCCTGGGCAATGTCCATGGGCTCGCCGCCCAGCTCGGCAAAGGCCTTGAGCGCCTCATCGTCGTTGCGCGTGTACTTGGTGACATGCTGGATGTGGAAGGCTGTGTCGCCGGTGAAGCCCTTCTTACTGTCCTCGACCTCCATCGGCTCAAGGGCCTTGGGTGACTCTTCGGTGTCGGCCATTGCAGTGGAGGGTGCAGAGAAGATAAAAATAGAAGGGCTAAAGTGAGAAAGAAACAAAAATGAAAGGAAAGGACCGAGCTGAACAGATAATCAGTCAATGGCAGTCGACTGCGTGGCACCCATTTCAGTTTCTTTGTCGTGCAGAAAGAGGGAGATCGACGCTTTTTGAATACGTCGAGTCTATCTGCGAGCCATGAGATCGTGTAGTGTCCGTGTATCCGTCGCCGAGAATGAAGAGGAAGAGAGTAGGGGACTGCGCTCGTTGCTGCATCCGAGTATGCAACACGCGACGCACTGCTGTCTGGGGTCCCCGGGACTCCCCACGGGGCCAGTCTAAGTAACAGGGCGAAAAAAAGAAGGCAAGAAAAAAGAGACTACAGATTCCTAGTTTATCAAAATCGGTGCGTCGCCGAGTTGTGGATGCACATGGAGGTGGACCCCACCGCTTATGGCTGTCAAAGTCGGAGAACGGCCGAGTGGAGTAGCGCCTGCCGAAGTCTGCTGAGGGCGTTCTCTTACAGGCCCAACAGCGTTGTCAGGCGACTGTTTTGCGGGGTCAATTGGGGAGACTGTACTCCTCAGTCAGGAAATGACAGGCCGGAGACAACACCCCGGAACGCTCGCGAGTACGCGCTATTTTGGACATCTCGACTCAACACTGATATCAAGCTATCAAGACAGGAAGCCACGAGAAGAACAGCAAGAACGACAAGTGACGCCTTGACGGACTCCACGACGGCATGGACACACTTCTCGTGCCACCTGATCCTACTTTGCAACGAGAACGAGCGCGTTACGTGTGCAAAGAGCAGTGGGATGGCGGCACATTCTTAACCTATGCACGACGGCAAGGTCGCATGAGGACCGTCCCGGAGAGGCTCCGACAGTACACTGTGCCCAGGAAAAACGACCCCGGCAGTAACTTAAACGAAGACGACGAGTTCACCGAGCACATATTCCCGACACCACAGCCAGAACAGGAGTCGTTCTTGCAGACGTGGCTCTTTTTTGGCCTTTTGGCCGAGTTCTTTGGCCTCAACGAAAACGACGCCGGAGGACGACTCGTTGACGCCAAGACTGCAGAAACGGAGATTGCCGCTCTCTACGAAGACTACGTTGAAGAAGTCGACAACAGAAATGGAGGTGTCACCAAATATCTGACAGGCGCCCGGATGCTGCAGGCAAAAGATGCTCCTGTCCTGATTGTCACACGCCTGCGTTTGGCAGGGCCGGCCATTGAACAGCGCATCCAGTATCTCCACCGCTGTTTATCTTTTAGCTGTTTTTTGTTGAATGCAGCCATCCAGACCGAGTTTGACCCGGCCATCAAGACATCCATTGCCGCATTGGGTGAGCTATTGTCCACAGGCTTTGCCACGGCTTTGACACTCAAAAGGGTCCCGAGTGCCCGCGTTAGCTTCAGCTTTGCTTGGGCCGATCGGTATCTCGAGGAGGGCGGCCCGCTCGAACGGTACATGCTGACACATGGCTGGTGCAGTAGTGAAGTGGAAAAGATCCGCTCCGTGAACCAGGGACTCGGCACGCGACACTACCTCAGCCACATGGCCAAAGGAAAAGGTGGACTACATGGACCGCAGCGTGACCACAGTTTTTGCTCCAAGGAAGGCTGTGTGGCGTTCCAGATTGATGCAGCGACGTACCGGCCATCTCACGTGCAGCAAGGCTGTACGTGTCATTTGCAGTCCGTAAACACGGCTGAAGTATTGCGTGTACTGAAAGAGACGTCTGGATATCCCGTCTTGGATATCAGCCCAGACAGTCCTGATAATGGCAACACACCGCGGATGACAGTGGAACCGTACGCGGAAATTGTGCCTTATGTTGCCATATCTCACGTACGTTTAGGCTGGCATGTTATCTTCGTAAGCTTTATCTATGCTAACGACGTCTTGTAGGTCTGGGCTGATGGGATGGGAAACCCCACAGCAAATTCTCTGCCGGCTTGTCAGATATCCAAGGTGGCGAGGCTGGTGTCTCAACTACAAACAACTGCATTGTCCGGCAAGGACGGTACCCCAAACAAGGACAAGTCTGATGCAAAGTACCGTGTGTGGATAGACCCTCTGTTGTGTCCCATCGAGGCGGAGGGAAAAAAGCTGTCACTACAACGCATCCCAGACGTCTACAGAAATGCCACCCATGTTCTTGTCCTTGATGCGTCACTCATGGAATATTCCGCAGAGAGTCTCTCACCAGAAGAGATTCTCCTCCGTATCTTCAGCTCATCCGCATGGATGCGGCGACTGTGGACACTCCAGGGTGAGTGTGTTCCAACTACGTTTTTATTATTTTATATATTCTAACGACAAGCAGAGGGCGCCCTTGCACAGTCACTTTACTTTCAGTTCGCTGACCATGCCGTCGCGCCCACCGACGAAATGACCAAGCTATACATGAAAGGCTTGGCCGATGCACGGTATATGCGCATCTGGCAGGACATTGCCATTGAGCAGATCCACCTCCGTGGTTGGTTTAAGTCCATTGAAGACGAGACGAAGCCCTCGACACTGAGTCTGGTCAGTTTGCAGCGGGCCCTGCACTTCAGAACGGTGTCTGACCCGGCTGATGAACCTCTGTGTATTGCGACACTACTATCTCTCGACCAAAAGTACGTCGTCGGTGCATCCACACTGCAGGATCGAATGGTGCGTGTCTGGGAGCTCATAGCAAAGAAGCTGGGCGGCACGGTCCCGGCTCGCATTTTGTTCTCCTCGGACGAGACACTTGATGTCCCCGGCTGGCGATGGGCACCACGTAGCCTGCTGGGAGCGAGTGACGCTACCAAAGACTCGGTTATGGATGTCCACCACCGCATCATGCGGTTCCGTGCCTGGCGGTCGGACGAGTTCGAGGCAGAAGACACGATGAGAGCCTCGGGTGTACCGACTCCCTGGGGTTTGCGGGTTCAGATGGGCGGCTATATCTTAAAATCGATTCCGTTATTGCAGCACCTACCTCTTCATCCATGGGAACGAGTGGCTGGGTCACACGAAGACATGATCTTGGTCAAGCACTCTGCGTCTGGCCGATGGTTGCGGCTGATGGATTTCTACCGGCTAGAAATGAGTAAGAAATGGTCTCCAGAAGAGAGGAGAGAGTACGACAGAAGGACGGACAACTTGCTGTGCCGCCTGATTGACAGCGGTGGACAGGCGCTACTGTATGACCGAAGTCCGCAAAAAGGCCAGTACTATCCAAGCCTCATGGTACGTTTCGAAGACGGCTGGAATCAGCAAGCTGACGTCGGTGCTCGGCAAACATTGAGAGCACGACGCGAGCGGATGGTGATTTTCGACTGGGCGAGCCCTGCGCACACTATTGTTGCCGAAGGACTCGAGGAGCTTGCCCTGAAAGTGGCCAAGAGCGATGTTACCGAACGATTTCTCAAGGCCATGGACAGTGTCTCCGACTGGGAGCAGGGACGAAGGGCTATGGATCAGGTCAAGGATTATATGAAGGCTGTTGTCGCAGAAAAATGGGCTTATGACCCAGCTTTCGTGGAAGCCGTCCGCGACACACGCGGACCGAAAATGGAGGACTTACTCTGGGCAGAAATTCAGATGCGCTTCTCGCACAGTATCGTTTGTGAAGAAGTCCCAGATTCACAAGCATGGTTGGTTGATTAAGCCAAGCAGAACATTCTCATCAACTCATGTATTTTGTAACTATGTACATTTTTATATCCTCCATCAATCGTATCTGAGCCATCATTCCATCATTCTCAAGTCGTATGTTTATCCATGCCCATGCTTAACGGGCAGTGGCAGCAGCACCGCAGCCGCTGGTAGTGACACAGGCGCAGACTGTGGCCACGGCGCTCAGCACTTCCAGACCGGTGGCAAGACCGCAGTCGGCGACGACGCAGTTGAGGGCGGCGTTCTCAATGGCAGCCGACTGCGAGCACTGGCAGGCGTAGTCGCCATCCGTGCAGCCGGCGTTGGTCACGGCAGCCGACAGGATGCAGCCCGAGGCGCACGAGGGCACGGCAGCAATGGCAGTCGTGCAGGGGCTGCAGGGGGGAGGAGTCACCTGGGCCTGGGCCACGGCGAGGAGGGCAGTGAAGAAGGAGAGCGAGTACTGCATGGTGGCGGTGAAGTTGGTTGTAATGTGAGAGTACTTATTGTGTTAGATGATGTTTTCTGGATAGGACACAATTTGCAAAGTAAAGACTCACAGTTAATTCGAGTGAAGTGAAGCTGAAGATGGATGAAGATGATGGTTTTTTTTTTTCAATCAAAAAGAGATCGTGACTCGCTATTTATATTATTTTTGTGCCTTTAGGTCTGTCAACATCCAGGGCCATTGGTACTCATAATAATCTAATAGAGTGTCTGGTCCCCAACAGGTTGACGGGAAGATCGCATGTGAAAATGCCGTCTCCTAGTTCGGCACTTTCTGTATCGAGATGCCAGCCGCCGCTAGAATCATGACTCGCCCGTATGGGGAATGGAGAATGCATGTGGAATGCAACCTGGGGTAATGCAACCCAGATGCTTGATGCTGCTGCCGCCGTTGCATCGTGGAGAGGGGGCTGCAGTCTAGCCCGTTTTTCAGGACGGGCCCCGAGCCTTGTCATCACATTCCTCTGTCCTGTCAACCATTTGAGTTGCAACGGAAGTGATACGTTGTTTATTCTCACATGCCAACATGTAGGTCTTCATTGAGGTGATTTTGTGGACAAATGGGGACTATGATGGATTGTGGCCTTAGATCAAATTCGGCAGTCAACAATTCCTTTCACTTCGATTCTTCCACGTTGATCGCCATAGACATGTCTCCTGGCTGTGGAATGACGGGTATCGTAGGCGACGGAACAAATGTCAAATGGTGTCTTAGATGTTCAGAGCGCCCGAATTCCGTACAAGGAGATGGTGACGGCAGGAGAGAATAAATCAAAAGGAGAAGAATAGTAAATCAATGTGTTTCAATTCGAGTCGAGAAAAACATGTGAAATCAGATGTCAATTGAACACCGCAATGACACCCTTTTCGGTGATGCGATGAGTAGAAATATGGCGGGGAGAAGACGCGGGGAAGGTAGTAAACAGGATACGCTCAGTGGTTGTGAGACGGATGGGGTCGCATCGCGAGGCTGCAGTGCGTCGTCCCTACATAGGATATCACCAAGTGCTTTTTGTGGTGGCATAATGGCTTCTGATTGGGCAGCTGTGTTGTGGCCAGGCGTCTACGCGTCACGCCGTCTGAGTTGCAGTTGTAGGCATATGTTAATCTGACGTATGCCTGGAAGAGTCCTGGGAACTGAAGGATGGCTTGATTGCTTTTCTTGTTAGCAAAAGTATTTTTTTCTGGGTGAACTGCACCTTCCTCGGGAACTGTTGTAAGTTCAAAGGAAATAAACAACAAAATCCGGGGTGACCCATTACCGGCAACGCGCATGAATACGCTGAGTTCCAGTGACGCGTCCTAACGAGTTGGGGCTTCAGGGGAAATAATACGCCGGGGATATAGCAAGCTTCTGGTTAGCGTCTTAGCGTCGGTAGACCGCCGATTGTGGGGTTGCCGCGGGCTAACTGCCTGGTCGGTGCAAGTCCGATCCCGCTGCCACCTCGACCAATTTGAACAGCTTTAATGCCACCTTCGAGTAGACAACGACAGCTCTTGTTACTGTATCTAGCAAGCCTATTCTAAAGCTCAATAGCTCAATATCTCATCCATTATCACTTACCAAAGTAACACAAAAATCAATCCCATCACCTCGGCCGTTCCATTTGACACCACCTCAGGACTGTATCTCCTCCTCGACTCACTCCACAACTCCTCACCATGTCCTCCTCAAGCGGCAATAGCCTGGGGAAACTCAACCCGCCACCCCGGTCAAAGAACACCGTGCGTGTGCGCATGCTTGACACCACGTCTGTCATGTCGCTGCACGCCTTCTCGTTTGTGGATCCTGTGATGCCAGGCCACGAGCTGATGAGTGTCACGACCATGGCGTTTCTGATTGAGAATGAGCGACTCGGCAAAAAGGCCATGTTTGATCTTGGTACGCGCAAAGACTACTGGAACTCGCCGCCCATGACGCTGCGCCGTATTCAGGACGCCATCCCGGGCGTGCGCATCGACAAGGACGTTACCGAGATTCTGCAAGAAAAGGATATCCCTCTAAAAGAGATCAACGACATTATCTGGTCGCACAGCCACTGGGATCACATGGGCAGCCCGCACCTGTTCCCGCACTCTACCAACCTCAACTATGGCAAAGGCACGGGTATTTTCCCTGCCTATCCCCACACGCCCGACTCCAACCTGAACGAAGACGACTTCAACGGCCGCCAATGCAACGAAATCGACTGTGGTAGCAGCGGTCTGCGCATTGGCCCCTTCATGGCACATGATTTCTACGGTGATGGCTCACTGTACCTGCTCGACACACCAGGCCACTGGCCTGGCCATCTGTGTGCGCTGGCACGAACAACGCCCGATACGTTTGTTTTCCTTGGCGGCGATATCTGCCACTTTGCCGGTGACTTCCGTCCTAGCCCCCAGATTCCCATCCCGGATGAGGTGCCCGCTATTGCCTTCCGTGGCCGTGTCGGACGCAACCCGATGCCGTGCCCCTGTGCTGTCTTCACTGATTGCCATCCCCAAACACACGATGCTTCTACGTCTGCCGCAGAGGGCATCAATGCTCGGACAACACCCTTCTACAAGCTCTCAACACATACCAAGTCCACATACAAAGATCCACAGACGGCCATTGTCACGACATTTGGCCTACAAGAATACTTTGATGCCGACCCCAACGTTCTCGTCCTTTTGGCCCACGACACATCCCTCGTCGAGGTGCTGCCGGTCTTCAACGTCAACCCAGAAAAGGACCTCAACAACTGGCACGCAGATGGAATGAAAGAGAAGTGCCACTGGGGCTGGCTGGGCGAGCTGCCACAGTACGACAGTGAGGGAAATGTGGTTGGGCCACCAGTTTGCCGCAGTGTTCCCATTGTTCAAGGACTGTGGAAGGAGGGAAAGCTCATCAAGTCATTTGATGACTAAACCTCTTGTTAGTAAAATGAAAATATGTTCTTATATGATGCGCCGTGCCGTGACATTGTCGTATTATATATGCCAATTTATTTCTCTGCACAAATATTGATTCATTCATAGGATCCAATCTGTGCCATAAAAATGCAATTTCTGAATAATAGTCATGTAAAAAGGATAAAACTCACGATTTTTTTTCAATGTTAAAAAAAAAAACATGTAATAAACGCCGTACATATTAATTTCTGTGACTTGAAAAGAAGTTTTTTTTTACTTTCATTTTAACGAATTTATTCTTGTTCTAAAAGTCTCGGTCAATACCCAATTACTAAACCACCCAGCGACTTAAACACATCAAGTCTACGACGACAAGAATTCATAACCCGAGTTGCCCGACTCATACCAGCCAGTTTCCCTCCTCATCCTCCCAGCCCATTTCAACATTTGACCACCCCAGAATTGTACGCTTGCCATTGACTGTGACAGCCAGGTTCACGGACGAGTCGGTCAAGCGGAGGGGCCCCAGTTTCTTGTGTGCGCCGTCAATCGAAGCCATCTCGGCCGGTGACAGTTCCACGAGGCGGATGTTTGCTTCGATGCGGCTTGCAGTCGCACTTTTGGGGATGATGGCGACGCCACGTTGGACTGCCCACGATAATGACACGACAGCGGCACCGACGTTGTGTGCAGCAGCAATATCGGTAAAGATGGGATGGTGCAGGATAGGATTCTCTGGACCAGCCTTGGGTCCCAGCGTGCTCCAGCTCACAACCTGAATACCGTGCTCGATGCACCAGGGCACAAGAGCAAGGTTTGGGTTCAGTGCGTGCAGCTCGACCTGATTGACAGCCGGCACAATCGTCGCTGACTCGAGCAGCGTGGCTAATGTCTTTTGTGTGAAATTGCTGACACCAATCGTGTGACACTTGTTGCCAACCAGCGCCTCCATCTTTTTCCATGTCTCCACAGTTGTCGGGATCTCGGTGGGCAGCACAGTCTTCGCTTCGGGTAGCGGCGTCATGGCTGCTGGCCAATGCATCAAAAACACGTCAATGTAGTCCAGGCCTAGATCACGGAGAGAAATTTCCAGTGCGGCTGCTGGGTCGTGGTGCCAGTAACCCCAGAACTTGGTGACGACCGTAATCTTTTCACGCGGAACACCACTTGCCTTGATGGCGCGACCAACAATCGCTTCAACCTGATAGAACTGGGCCGTATCAATCAGTCGGTATCCGGACTTGAGCGCGTGGACAATCGACGCTTCCAGGGCTTCTTCGTCTTTGGAGCCAAAGCCACCTGGAAGGAAAGCGGGTTAGCATATGGCAGCTTTGACGTCGTACGGACAGATTGAGGGCACATATTTCACTTACCCTGCCACGTCCCGAGTCCAACGGCGGGCATTTGCCGCCCTGATAAATTAGCAGTGCATGCAAGCGTTATGCTGTGATGTTAGAATGATCTCACCATTGTTCAACTTAAACGTCTTCGTGCACACTGGAATTTCTGCCATCGTAGCCGTTGTTCTGATACAATTTTGTTCTGTTGTAGGTTTTTTGTTATCATAGATATGGAGGAGTGAAGTTGGATGCCGTTAAATGCTGTTAACTACCCCGCGCTAGGAGCCGAGCCGGCCAATAAAATAATACAGCGAACCGATCGTATCAAAAGCCGATCATCGGCCGAGATACGGGTCAGTGCCGAACGCGTTCCAAAAAGTGCTGGCAATATGTGGACAAAATCAATCATTTTTTGTCGCAGCTAAGAAAAAGGGACAGTATTCATCCAGCAGTTTCGCCTATGGGCTTTCTCTCCAAATGCCCACTGAGTTGAACAAAGTCGTGGAAGAATCACGGCATACCATACTCCGCACAGAAGCCTGCGGCCTCATCTGCCTCGCGACACAGGGTTCTTTGTTCGTATGGATTTTCTGATTTTGTGAACCGCTCCGTCGCTGCGGTCGGCGCGCGCGCATGGCAATCTCCATCTTCATGGCTTCGAGAATCACCAGCACAGTGCCGCTCCGCACAATGTCTCCGATGGCGACGCTGACCTTCCAAACGCTCGCAATCATCTGCGAGGCGACTAGAACGTGGTTTGGATCTGTGGTGGTAGTCGATGCTAAGCTGTTGCGGCCTGCTTCCTCCTCCTCCTTCTTTGCCGTCACCCACTCGGCATAAACCTGATTTTCCTTTTCGGGCTCGGCCTGGGTGCACCGTACCTGCACCATACGCATGGCTGCTACTTCGTCCGCCGTGTCGGTTACCAGCCGGTCGTATGTGGCCAGGTCAAACCCGCCTGGTTCAATGCGAATCTCATACATGCCCAAGGCCAGTTTTTGCAGAATGTCGTCAAACTCTTCGGGGCTGACCTAGTGGAATACGATCCGGTCGAACGGCTCAAACAGCCAAGGCACGCCAGACCTAGCTTGCTTGTCCAGATCCTGTCGTCCATACGTGTCACAGCAGCAGCCGGGCAGTGTCTGACCCCACAGCATGTTGGATAAATAGAGCCGGTCGTGCCACCCGAGCCCAGACACCCGGCACGTGTCCACGTCCGGGCCGGGTTGTACTTCGGCACGACAAGCTGGTGGCGCGGGTCGACGGGCCCATAGAAGCGCAGACCGCCGACGACGCCGACGGGCCCATAGAGGGGCAGACCGCCGACGACGCCGACGGCATTCACTAAATGCTCGAAACCAAAGTAAGCATCGCGTCGGTACGTCAAACACCTCAATGGCATAGAGGACGGCAGAACAGTGCGCCTCGCTAGCCTCGCACATGCGCCACAGGCAGCCGTGCGTCTTGACATGGTTGAGCGGCATGTCCTCGGCCCGCAGCATACCCGTGAGCGCGCCAATCTGGTAGACGAGCTGGCCGAACAGGTTCTCGGGCGACAGGTCGATATACCGGCGGCCGAAGCCCTCGCGGTCAGGCACCGAAGGGTGGGCGCCGATGAGCACGCCGTGTTTCTTTGCGAGCTTGATGGTTTTGTGCATGACCACGGGGTCGCCGCCGTGGAAGCTGCAGGCGACGTTGGCAATGTCAATCAGCGGCATGAACTTCTCGTCGGGCCCCATCTTCCAACTACCGTAGGCCTCGCCCATGTCGCAGTTGACTGTAACGCGAGGCCGCGTCGGCTCTTCCTTTTCCATATTGCCGTTTATCGCCATATTGATCACGTTGTTATTGCTATAAGTACTCCTGTCTGTCTCGGCCGTGGCCAAATGTTAACGGGCTGAGAATTGAAGATGCGCAGTATCAGAGAGACACAAATAGTTGTCAGGGATTATAATCAAAAAAATCTCCCATATAAGATACGAAAATGTGCCATATCTTCCAGGGTTTCATTGAGGCCGCGGACCTTGAGACGATAACATGGAGTCAATGCATCTATTCGATGAAGCCCTAAGACGGCCAG
Organism: Ophiostoma sp. CBS 140.51; assembly: GCA_029298735.1. Classification (NCBI taxonomy): domain Eukaryota; kingdom Fungi; phylum Ascomycota; class Sordariomycetes; order Ophiostomatales; family Ophiostomataceae; genus Ophiostoma; species Ophiostoma sp. CBS 140.51. The sequence goes on from JANSLP010000492.1 coordinate 16,205, forward strand.
ATAACGGTAGTAACGTTTCGCGTTGCCACGTTTAGTTTAGTCGACGAACGTTTAAAAACTAGCGACATCGGTGGAAAGCACAAGTGTAAGGTCGAAGGAAGCTCCGAGCTTCCAAACTTCGTCGGTCTATCAGTTTACCAGTTTACGATTCTGCGTTGCCAATTTACGTTTAGAGAATTAAAAGGGAACCGCAGGTTTTCTGTCCCCAGCTCATCATTCTTTGTTAGTAGTGATCAAGACCACAGATCACAGGTACGACACACCATAGCGTCACAATCACTTTCCAAGTGATGACCCTTGAGCTGGGACAAGCTGGCCGTATTCATTCCAATTAATGCGGACGAGGGATGGATTGCAAAAATCAGGGTCCGATACCCAGGGCGCGATATCCACTGGGCACGGTCGAGATCATCCAAAGATGGCGAGCAGACCCTTACGAGCACGTTTTCTCCAGAGTTGTAGGAGGGCGTGACCATTATGTACAGTGACTGGATGCCGCCCCCGGCGCATCTCTTAACGAATGTCCAATACTGCCAGATCACGTCAGCGGGTACAGACAAGTGGAAAGGCCATCCCACATACGAGAATTCCGAATTTGTGTTTTGCAACGCAAGCGGTGTTCATCCGTAAGTTTCTCTTTCCGCATTCCCCTTCCAAGTATCAGAGGGCCTTAATTTCTAAGTGACCTGCCCTCAGACCACAGATTGCGGAATGGGTCATGAGGACGTGGCTCGCCAGCCAGTACCACCTCTAACAATACAGAGACCAGATAAGCGAGGGCCACTGGGACACGCGCCACCGCGCTATGCTGGACTCAGTCGGCCTCCGCATGGGCATCCTCGGCTACGGGTCCATTGGCCGGCAGTGTGCACGCCTGGCCCAGGCCCTAGGAATGGAGATGTACGCATACACACGGACTGAGCGAGCCACACCAGAGTCCCGTAAAGACACTGGCTATTGTGTCCCCGGCACAGATGACTCGGACGGCCAGATCCCGTCGCGATGGTTCTGTGGCGCCGTAAGAGACGATATTGATCATTTTCTCGGCCATGACCTGGACATGCTCGTAATCAGCTTACCGCTGACCGAGTCCACACACAATCTCATCTCTTACAAACAGTTTGCTATTTTCAGCAAGAAGAAGACATTCGTGTCCAATACTGCCCGCGGCCCCTATGTTGACAAACAGGCCTTGATTACGGCGCTGGAGACGGGTCAGATCCGCGCGGCCGCACTCGATGTCACCGACCCAGAGCCGCTGCCCCAAGACCATGCACTTTGGAAAGCACCGAATCTGTTCATCAGCCCGCATGTGAGCTGGCAGACTACAAAATACTGGGAGTGCAACCTGCAGATTCTAGAGACGAATTTAGAGCAACTCACCAAAGGGCAGCCCTGTATTAATACGGTAAATAGAAGTGTCGGATGATGGTATAGCGTCTGTGGTAGAATGCATCCCTCTGCGCCATGCACGGAGCAGGAAGAAATGACCCTCGCTACGACCCCAGATACGATCCGAGATATGACAACCGTCATGATCCCCGCTACGACCCCCGGCGGCAACAACACCAG
>JANSLP010000493.1:0-17757 GCA_029298735.1 Ophiostoma sp. CBS 140.51
AACACAAGCAGAAAAGTAAAATACCAGCAATCAGTACATCCCTATATCCGCCAAAGAAGTGAAGAAGAAAAGAAAAAAGACATAGAAAAGCGAGTGATGGGAGTCTTTCTCAGACTGGCCTGTTGCACCACACGCAATTGAGTTCGTTAGTGTTGACCCCTCACACCCGAATCTTGGATTTACTCCCAAAATGAAACTTCTTTTTATTATGCAAAGCAGCATTTCTGTGCTATGATCATTTACCAGGCGTTCACGGAAGAAAAAAAAAAACACCAGAACAAGACAATTCGCAAAACTACAATTCGCCGCAAGCAACATGTCTAGCAATCCCTTCCCCGTCGCAAACATTCCTTTCGGTGTCATCTCGACGGAGGATGATGTGAGTCGACTTGATCTCTTAAGACAAAACCATGATGTTTAAGGAGCATACTGATTGCAAACATTCTTTTAGGCCCAACCTAGACCGGCCACAATCATTGAAGATACGGTCGTGGATCTTGCCATACTGCAAGATCTCGGTGCTTTTGACCATATTGAGGCTATCAAGTCCGCCAGACCTTTCTGCTCCGCATTTGTGAATGACTTTGCCGCTCTGAATAAGTGGACGCGGTTGGCAACGAGGTCACATATTCAGAAACTATGGACGGACGGTACACTAGCCAAGACGTATGGCAAAGCCCTCTTGCCAGCTTCTAGCGTTAAGAACCATGTTCCCATGAGCACAATCAACTACACAGACTACGTCTCCAGCCGCGGTCATTTTGAAAATGTAAGAGTCCACGATTAGCACGCATGATGGAGCAGACCATTAACACATGTAGATTCAAAACATGATTGGCACCCCAACTGCAGCCCGCAGCCCATTCTATCACATGCCTACGGGCTACTACGGGAACTCACGCAACATTGTCGTCAGCGGCACGCCCATTCACCGATTCCACGGCCTCATTGCTGATCAGTTCCAGATCGAGAAGCTGGCTACCACGGGTCCTTCGCAGCGCTTCGACTACGAGCTGGAGCTGGGCGTGTATCTCTGTGGTAGCAACAAGTACGGCGAGGCCATCAGCGTTGGGGAGGCTGACGACTACATTTTTGGCTTTGTCCTTCTCAATGACTGGAGTGGTAAGTCCTTCTCACAGCTTTGCAACTCGGCATCGTGTCGCTAATAGATTAGGCCGTGACATTCAACGTGCCGAGTCTGGCGGGCCGACAGGCCCTTTCCTGGCCAAATCGGGCGCCGTGACTATTTCGCCTTGGATCGTGACTCTTGAAGCTCTTGAAGCTGCACGTATGCCCCGTCAACAGAAGCCCATTGTGCCCTTTGTGGACCATCTGTCGGAGGGTACATCCATGTCAGATCCTTGTCTAAGTATCCATTGTTCTGCTTTCTGGAAGGGACCAAAGACTACCGGTGATATTGACGGCACAAAAACATCAGAGGCTGATTACAGTGACACGTACTGGACGTACCGGCAGCTGCTTGCCCACCAGACCTTCAATGGCGCCATGGTCGGCGTGGGCGATCTGCTCGGGACCGGCACCATGTCAATGTTTGAAAGTGACGATATGGGCCGGTGCTGCATCTCTGAGCGCACGTACAATGGTACCAAGCCATTGGACATTGGTGACGGCCAGACGCGGTCTTGGATCGAGGATGGCGATGAGATCATGTTCCGCGGGTGGGTCCTTGACGGGAAGACGGGGGAGAGGCTCTTTGGCTTTGGCGAATGCAAAGGTCAGGTTCTACCAGCGCTGTTGGGCAGGAAGTAATACTCAATAGGACAAAGCCAGTGCCTTCATCTCTAAAACTCGACACAATTATCTCCTTGCTTACATCTGAGCATATTATTTGCTTTGTTTGTAGTTCTTGCGTCGTGAGGACATGCGATGGTTGAAAATTAACGTGGGCCTAAGTAGCATATTTGACCAATAGAATAACAAGGAATTTAGTGCATACGCTCAATGTGAAGCACACCCCGAACAGCTTCCGCATGTACACAACCCCGCCGGGATGTGGGATGACAATGCTGTTCTGCAGTCTGAAATCTTGTTGGTTGGTAAATGCTTATTCTGATGGTTCTCAGAGTAAGAATTTCGCTTCTGGTTCATGTCAGGATTTATTCTTCATTGCAAGATCCAGCTCACACACAATCGAGGACAGGGCGCATCACACAAAGCCAAGCCCAAACTCAGACACGATGGCAGGCCTTCCTCCTCTTCGACGTATCGTCACAGGCCATGATGGCACAGGCACAGCAATTTTCGACTCGGACACCGCATTGTCCCCGATTGATCCCCGGCAATCTGTCAAAGACGCCGATCTGACCGACGAGGAACGACGCCTCAAGCCTGGCGGTGGATTCATTACTCTGTGGCGGACGGACGAAGCACCGGCCGTGGCCCAAGGACCATGGACTGATCACCACGGCAATCAGACACTGAGTCTCAGCAGCGACATTGGTGCCACTGCCCGGGCGGTGGACATGCCACCGAGTATGAGCTCACCGATGCACCGCACAATTAGTCTCGACATTGGCGTCGTCTTGGCTGGCGAGGTGGTTCTGGAGCTCGACAATGGCTCTGAAGTGACAGTGGGCGTTGGCGAGACGGTTGTGCAGCGCGGCACAATTCATGCGTGGCACAACCGGGGAACCACCATGGCTAGGGTCTTGTTTGTGCTGCTACCAGCACAGCCGGTGGTGATTGACGGAAAACCGCTAGAAAAGACCAAGTTTGGTGTTAATTAGGCTAGATGGTAGCATGTGAATGAATACATCTCCGGATGTAAAACAGAAAATAGTCAAATACTTTTTGTTGATAGATTTGGATAGAGACAAGAAGGAAGCTACACATATCGATCTACATACAACAGTGACTGGTTTACGGAATGTATGGAACCAGTAGGTGGCTGTCGTACTCGCCACCAGCATGAACAACAATGCTGCCCTTGTTCAAGGTCTTGACAAGAGGGGTGCGGAAGGTAAGCTCGGGCCGGAGGTTGTGTCCAGCAACAGTCAACTTGATGGCCTCGCCAGCTTCCCAAATCATGCCAAACGGCCACAACTCAATGTCAACGGGAACAATCTGCCCCTCAGAAAGCTTCTGGATATTGGCGTGGGTGTAGTACGGCTGGTGTGGTGTACTGCGTTGTTGGTCCAGCTCCCGGTGACTGACACGCAGGCGGCCTGTGGCGCCCTCAGCAAAGTAGACATCGACGTGCTTGTCACCCTCGGCGTGCATGGCCCGGTGCTTCTCACGGTCAGCCACTGGGTCGTCTGACAGGTAGCCGACATCAATGCATATGGACTCAGCCAGCTGGCCATTCTTATCAAGTTTTGCAAACTTAGTAAAGAGGTCAATGTCTTCGTTGCCGCGTGCCTCAACCCAGAGCTTCAGCCTGAAGTGGCCTGTCAGCTCCGTCCGTTCCGGAAAGACGTAGATAAAGTTGGCGGTGCCGGTGACAGCATCAAACTCAATGCTTTGAGCCTGTGCAGGGGCAACTTCCCAGTGAAGACTTGCTCCCTTGGCATCCAGGAAGAGACGCTTGGACTGCTGCCGGGCCAGAGGAAACTCCATCTCGGGACGGTTGACAATGTCAAGATTGCCCGGGCCAGGGTTGAGGATTGACAGCCGAACCCGGGGCGTGTACTCCCATCCGTTGGAGACACCGTCCTTCATGTAGTGGTCAAAGAACTTGCGCAAGTCCTCCACATTTTGAGGGTAGTAGAGGTCCGGCCACTCGTTGCTGTTGTGGACGCGCAGCCACTTGTCCTTGCTGGCCGCCTCGGACCAGCCACGAAAGGTACCACGAGTGTGCAGCGCATTGGTCCAGCTCGCTGTGACATACAGCGGGACGGTGATCTTGTCCAGCCGGGCCTTGCGGTCTTCCCAGTACGCATTCCATGTCGGGTACTTGTGCGTCATGGATGCCACATCTTCTGTGCGACCTAGTCCGGGGAAACAGTTATTCATAAGGCCTTGCTGGAACTCGGGGTTGGGAATACCGCCACGCCGAGCCGTGTCATTGTACAGATCATTCCAGCCCTCCCATGGCGCAAGACACGTCAAGTGCGGCGGGTTCTCGGCGCCGACAAACCATTGTGTCTGGGCCAGCCAAGAGTTGCCGGACATCGTGACGCGCTTGTTGCTCCAGGACTGGGCGGCCACCCACTCGACAATGTCGTAGGCATCTTTGCCGTCGAGGGTGCAGTTGGTGTACGTGTCGCCTTCCGACATCCAGGAGCCGCGGGTGTCTACCACAATGTTAGTATAGATACTAATATTTTTCAAAAATAGGACTCTTACCAGGATGCACCATGGCATAGCCGTGCAAGACCCAGTAAGCGGGATCCAGTGCCTCAAACTTTTCGAGTGAGCTGACAGTACACTGGGGTACACCATGCCTCCAAGGCGACATGTCCATCATCTTGCGATTTACGCCCCCGTTTTTGCCAAACCCACCGCTGGAGATTATAGCTGGGACAGACAGTCTGGTGTGGGGCGAGCGGTAGACATCAGAGTAGATGGTGGTGCCGTCCCGAAGCTTGATTGGCACATCTCTCTCCCACAAGATATCACAGGGAAGTGCCAACGCCCCCTCGCGGAGAACGCTTCCTTTGGTCAGGATCTTGCTCTCCTGCTTGAAACCGGGGTACAAAGCGTGTCCAGTCGATTTGGCGCCATCATCGTGGAACAACACTTCAATGCCGTCAATGGTCTCCATGTTTGTTTGAGTAGGCTTGAAGTCAAGAAGAACAAGATTTGGAAAAAAAAAAAAAAAGAAACTGATGGCTCAAACAGATAAGATTAAACGAATAAGCATTAACCCCAACAAGTTAATGTTTAAATAATTCCTGTGAAACTTTATTTGAGAATACGTATATTGTCTCTTGACATCAGCGTCTCTTGTTCAACAATCATGAAAATGCGGCTGTGTGGTGGAATGGTTTGTTTGTGGGGGTGGCCTCGTGTGGCCAACTTCCCCTCTCATCCGCACACAGCACCCGGCGGGCATCGAGAAGATGAAGATAAAGAGGAAACAGACAATTGTGGATACAGCTTGTAGATGTTCAGCGGTTAACTCAATTTCGCATTCAAAAATACAAATACATATGCAGTTGCCTACGCCTCCTCCAGTTTTTCGTCACTTTCTCTCTCTCCCCATCCCCACTCTCAGATCACGATACGTCCAAAATGACTGGCACAAGCGACAACACGACTACCCCGCCGCCAAAGGCACCAGATGTCGTCATTGCCAATGGAAGACCAAAATCTGGACCAGGCGCCAACAGCGACGATACCAACAGCTCGAAGCCCCTGAAAGTTCTCGTCGTTGGAGCGGGCATTGGCGGCTTGTCGGCTGCAGCTTCTTTACGCCAGGCTGGCCACCATGTTGAGATAAGTTTACCCGCTATTGTGTGAGAAATAAATATTACAAAAACACAGTAACTGACACCGAGTGCACATCTTTGAACAGTCTCGGATTGTCAACGAAATCGGGGCCGCGATCCATGTCGGCGTCAATGCATCCCAGGCCCTCGACTTTTTGGGATACGACCCGGCCCGGCTGCAAGGCGTGGACTGCGAGACGGTCCGTTCTCTGGTGCAATAAATTAATAACACAAATTAATCCACTAACACCTCGTTTAGATGACCATGTACGCCCCTGATGGTAGCAAGCTGCGCGACGTTCGCCACGACTGGGTCAAGAAGACGTACAAGTCGCCCTGGGTGCTGACCCACCGAGCCGACTTACACAACGAACTCAAATTTCTGGCACTGGATCCTTCTCGGCCTGGCAAAGTCCCCGTTCTGCACCTGTCATCAAGAGTCGCCATGGTCGATCCGGCAACCGGTATGCTTGAGCTGGAGAACGGACAGCAACATATTGGTGACATTATCGTGGGTGCCGATGGGATCTATTCAACGACCCGGGACCAGGTCATTGGTAGCATGCCGCTCTACTCGGTCGGCGAGGCTTGCTATCGTTTCACTATCCCGGTAGGAAAGATCGCCGCGGATCCCGAGTGCCTTCCTCTTCTAAGCAATGGGAGTATGACGGGAATGGCTCTGATCATTGAGCCAGCCAAGAGAATGATTATTTACCCCTGTCGCAATGGCCAGCTGCTCAACTTTGTGTGCATGCACCCCGACACTCACGACAATGTGAGCCAGAGTAGGTTCCTTCCCCCCCGGTATCTGTGGTGACTTTTTGCTGACCTTCAGACTGGAACTCAATGGCCACAAAAGAGGACGTGCTCAACGAGTACAAGGACTGGGCTCCGGAAATCACAAAAGTCATCTCGCATGCTGAGGACGATGTCCGCTGCTGGCGACTTTTGCAGCGTCCCGACCCGCCCAAGTTCAACGAGGGCCGTTTCTGTCTTGTTGGCGACGCTGCGCACCCGATGCTGCCTCACCAGGGCCAGGGCGGCGGCCAGGCCATTGAAGACGGCGTGGCTCTGGGCGTACTTTTTGAAGGTGCCGTCGCGAGTGACGATGTACCGGTTCTCTTGGACCTTTACAACCAAGTCCGTTACCAACGAGCCACCACGGTCGAACGTCTGTCCCGTGAGGCGGCGGTCGGCAAGAGCAAACTCCGACGTAAGTATTCCGAATGATACATTGAGAGAGAAACCTGACAACTAAAGCAACGCACTCAATTTAGCCGATGCTGTCCAGCGCTATGTGTTTGGTCACAGTGTTGTTGAGTATGCCAAGCATGCCAAAAGCTCCGTCTTTTTGGCCCCAAAGTAGACGGGATGGATCAAGGTCAAGGGCAGGTTGGCTAGAGTGGTGCATTGAGCGTGTCTCGTTTCGGCACAGTGCAATGTTAATTACCCCCTCAATCTAACCTTCTCCGTAACCCACAATGCTACACCCCTCAAACTATTAAAGATAAGGATTAATACTTCAGAGGGCTAAAGGTGTCCGATGTCAACAATGAGGAGAAGCACATGGCAATCATAGGGTCTCGGTGTGCGGAAATGCGGGGTTTCAATCAACATTTGCCTTTGTCTTTTGCCGTTTGTAGTGTTGTGCAGATACGGAGTAGCGTTACGAGGGGAAGTAATTCATCCGTATGTGTAGCATCAAATGAAAGAAGCCATGTTTTTGAAATCTAAAATGCAAAAAAGTCAAAGAAAAAATGAAAGACACGACAGGTCAAGCAGAAAGCAGACACGGCAAAAGACATGGAGACCACGAAATCGCAAGACGGCCGTGCCAGCGACAAGGCAAAGGCAACACAGCGGCAGCGATCACCATCACAACAGCAACAGCAGCAAGCTCGACTCCCATGCGACCAGTGTGATGCCAGCTTCAGTCGCATGGAACATTTGGCACGGCATCGACGTTCACATACAAGCGACAAGCCCTTTTGTTGCCCCCGCTGCAGCAAGCGATTTACTCGGAGAGACACACTCAACCGCCACATTCCCATCCACTACAACGAGGGAAACGGCCATCGTCTGCGCTCTGTGAGCCGCGTTTCCAAGGCGTGTACGTCATGTGCGCATCTGCGTCTACGCTGTGACGGCAACGATCCATGCGAGCGGTGCATTTCGAGGGACAGCCAGTGTGTGTATACGCCGGGCTCCAGGATGCGCATCATGACGACAATACGCAAGAGCAGCCAGAACATCAACGGCGGGCCAGATGCGACTACAAGTGACAATGGTCGGACTGAGAGCGAAGGAGGCAGCCATAAAGATGGGAGCGAGAGTGGGGATATCAATGTCACAGCAACAAATGACAACGGAATGGACACGGGTGACGACAACGACGATGACAAGGATATGGATGGCATAGACGTCACCGATAGAACCGACCAGACTGACGCAACAGACGATGCCAACTCGTTTTCGGCACAACTATCTAGCATGTCTACCCCGTCATCGGTGTTCGCGACCGCTACAAGTCTGCCAGGGGATGTTTCTCTTCTGGCTGACGTGGACCCCGTCCTGCAACAAGAGCAGCAACAGCACGACGAACAACAACAGAGCCAACGACAGTATGAACAACAACCCGCCCCCACTGACTACGAACACATGGCTCTCCATACCCTCACGCAGGCCGCCATAGATCTTGGAGGTGCACCATATTCAACAATGGACGATACCAACATGAGTGGGGCAGACACAGCAACAGCAGCCGTCATTTCACAACAAGATGCGCCTTTAGTGCAGGCCCAGCAAGAGACGATTGCTTCCACAATTTTAGATCTCGATTTCCCAATGCCGTGGAGCCATGATCTCAGTCTAATGGACTGGATCTCGCCCCAGTCTTTGGAGCCACCGGCCGACAACAACTTCAACATGACGTTTGCTTACGACACGCCTTCCATGATGTTTGGAACTGGTGTCCCTCAGTTCCAGTTGACACCCGTATCAGAGTCGCCGCAAGTAACATGCGACGACGGTAATGCATCAGCAGTTCAGGGAATAATATCACAATCACAGGCGATGCCAGCCATGCAAACGTGGCCACAGCCAACAAACGGCGGTGATGTCTCTCAAGTGGCAAGCAACCAGATTCAGGCAGATCCTAATCCACAACAAACACTCCAAGACACACGAGCAGCCATTACCCACCAATGGATCACCGAGTGGGACCCGACGAGCCAGGACAACATTGTGGCCTTCCCGGACATGAGCCGCGTGACACGGGACATTCTTGAGGCAGAAGAACTCGCTCAGGTTGAGAGTATCGGTTCGGCGTGCTACAGCGAGATTGCCCGCTGCCTTCGACGACATGCTGGCTTGGCTACTGGCGGCACAAACGCTACCAACAGCGGATCAGGGGCAACAGGAGGAGGAGGGAGCCGTCCGCACTACCGGGACTTTACAAATGCAAACCTTCCGCCGTTCCGCGCCATGAACTGTTTTGTCCAGCTTTACTTTGAGCACTTCCAGGGCATCTTCCCCATGCTGCACCAGGGAACTTTCCACCCAGCGCATCAACCGTGGCAGCTGGTTCTGGCAGTAGCCGCTATTGGCTGCCGTTACTCCAAGCTACCGGGCACAGCGCAATTTGCCGATGCCCTCCAAGAGCTTCTGCGAAGAGCGATTGCCGACACCATTGAAAGTGACAACTCGGTTGCACGCGCCACGTGGATGTGCCAGTGCATCATTCTGAACAGCCTGGGCATGAGCTACAGTGGCAACAAGCGACTTCTCGAGGTGGCCGAGATCAAGCGAAACACGCCGGCCACCATGGTGCGCCGCATTGGCTGTCTGTCGCAACAATACAGTGATTACCGTGCGCATCAAGCTGCTCGAGGCCAGTCTGATGGCCAGGCAGCCGTCCCTCCTGCCTCTACAGATCTTGACAGAGAATGGAAGGCGTGGGTGGCCGAGGAGGCATTCCGCCGTCTAGGCTTTTGTGCTTTTGTAGGTTCTTCTTGATTTACCACATGGTGGTGTCAAAATGCTAACAGCCATGACAGTTCTCCGACGCGCAAATCTCCATGCACCTAGACTTGATGCCATGCATGTCGGCCACTGAGCTTCACCGTCCACTGCCAGACCACGACAGTCTTTGGAACGCTCCAGATGCAGAGACGTGGCAGGCAAGACGACAAAAATTCAACAATCCTGCGACCGAGATGGTTACTCTCTCCACCGGCATGCAACTCTTAGCGGACCATCAACCACTGCCCTCTCGGCTAGGAAGCTTCGCACGTCTTATCATGGTCATGTCCACCTACCAGACGGCGGTGGCTATGGCGAACAATGTCATGAGCTCGCTCTTTGCCGGCCTCAGCGAGACCCGGATCCAACCCACTCAGGTGACACAGCGGGCCATTGGCTTGATTGAAGCACTGCGGCCTACTGCCAATCAAGACGACGAGGACGACCATCGTGACGATTTGTTACGAGCAAGTCTCGAGTGTCATGTCACTCTCACTCTTATGCTACTTCACACGCATCGTCGAGATATTCTCAGTCTGGCTCATGCATCGGCAAAACGCAGGAGAGATGCAGTTGACAAAACTACGACCGCTGTTGACAGCATGTCCCTTGTCCATGAGATTATTCGTCAGCGTCTCTCCTTATGGATACGTGAGGACGGCGGTAAGCGGGCACGTGGTGCCGCTCTGCACGCAGGCCGGCTTTGGGCTGTCCTCCGCCAGTCATCAACCCATGGGTTTCACGAGCCCATTGCCGCACTCCTCGCTATCCTCGTTCTCTGGTGCTACAACCAGATGTTTGCTGAGAATACATCTATCAGCCCAGGTGATGCATCAGCACATCTTGCAACAGGCTCTGTCGTCCGGTTAGACCGGCCACGGAGCACATCTGACTCGCGGGCATGGCAACAAGGACAGGTGCAGGCGCGCTTCGTGCCCCACCTCCAAGGCGTCGGCAACATCACACGGCAAGGTGCAGGTGACAAGATTCTCGATGCTGGCCGGATGATGCTTCATGAAATGGACATCTGGGCACTCAGTCACGCGTTTGCTACATGGCTTGGCAAAATGAGGACTGATTCTTTGTGACGAGACGATACCACACTACATGACGATACCCCCACATACCCGGACCACACCCTCCACCCCACAAACAGCACTTGAGCAGGGCCACCAGAAAAAAAGCACCGTAATGCTATGGAGTCAACATTACACCATGAATTGGCTACAGCAGCATCGATAATCGCTCTTGATTTCGTCTATCTTTGTTTGCCCCTCGGCTCCCATTACCCCTTTATCACAACAAACATACATCGACCATGGCTACCAGAACTGCAACCTCGCGCACATCAACACCGGCTTCTTTCCGTCTGGTCGGTGCACTAAGTGGTGTTCAACACATCTCTGACGATTATGCAATCCACCGAACAGGAGTGTACACTGCTGCCGGAAATGGAAGGCACGCATCCGAAGCCGGAATGGAAGGAGACAAAGACGACAACGAAGACGACGACGACGACCGTATCGATCCCACTGTCGAGCCACATCCCCGTGTCGAAGGTATTGTCCAGCCAGCATGGTGGCCATCCGACCGGTTTCGTGATGTGCCGGAGTATGCGCCCATCAACAGAAATCTCGACTGCTCACGGCGGCCGATTGGGGCAACACCCGTCATTTCCGTTCTCTTGACCATGACCTTTACCGGAAATGCAATTCTTCAGGTAACTTCACCACCGCAATTATGTTTAACTGCACCACACACTAATAGTCTCAGTTGTACGCCAAAATATGGAGGTCAACGGTGGAGGTGTTCACTGACCAAATGTTCCGTTATCCCGTCGGTGGAGAGTATTGAATTTTACTTTTTGACTTTTGACTTATCCCAATATATATTATAATGCTAAAAAAAAACATTACGTTGCCTGCAATAATCTCTACAAGCTGTACTTCAGATGAATTTTTTGAGTAATTTGTAAGAAAAATTTAACATAATGGTTATTCTACAGAGTGTTCTTCTACCTGTACTGTTGTGTAATGAACAGTCCTACTCCCAGCTACCCAACTGGAACTGGGAGTTAGCCATATTTACCAACTCCCAACACTCTCCCAGAAAAACATTGTCCATCTCCTTATCTTCTTTGTCACCGGCCGCACCCGCAACATAGCACGCCGGGATAAAGTGCTCGTCCGTCCCGTGAGCTTGTCGAAAAAGTGGGTGTTTCATCAGCCGCGTCACTGCCCGCCGTACAGCTGGTCCGCGGTTCATTGTAAAAGCATCATACACTGCCTGTCGGAACTCGAGCATGCAATCCTGAGGAGCAAACGGCATGGCCAAGTTGTCCCGCCACAGCACCATTTGCATCCAGTTGTTCCGGTACAGGTTGTGCACGGCACCACCGGACCCAATAATGAGGACGTCCTCGTAGCGTAGCGGACGGATCACAGCACCGATACGGGTGTGCAGATGTGGATCCATACGGGCATTGGCCGAAACAATCACCACCGGGATGTTGGTCTTTTGCTTGGGGAACATGCGGATAAGGACCAAGTACGTGTCATGAATGAAATCGAAGTCTGGGTTGGGATGTGCGTCGAGGCCAGAGTCGCGTAACATGCCAATGACACGGTTGCCCATGGGAAGGTCTGCGGTGAGCTTGAACTTCTCGTACTTCTCCTTAGCAACGTAGGCCACTGGGTTTTTGCCAGGGTTGGGGTTCATCGCCACCTCGATGCGGTCTCCCATTGCTTCCCAATGGGCGCCTACATTGTCAGTGCTTGTGAAAGAAAACCCGGACAGTTGGAAGCAAACCCACCCATCATCACGATGCTCTTGACTCCACGCCGTAGCGCTTCGCCGCCCACGGCCTTCCACACTGCGGCCGGCTCCGTATCCTCCCCCAGCATCATGGTCGTGCCATGGGAAAAGAAAAATACCGGTGTCGGGTCTGTTCAGAAACAAGTTGGTTTGTACCGTTTTCATGGTTTACATACACTCGTATTGTTGTAGCTATTTACTCACGCTTCTTCGTTAGTGCAGGCATTGTGTCGTTTGTCTCCGGAGTCTGTGGTGTACTATTTTGTTGATGTTCGTCTTTGACCTTCTCGTCTCGACGCATAAATTCCAAAGGACCAGTAATTTGTCGACTTGCTATCGACCTTGACATCATATTGGCTCATCATGTTCGTTGTGTCCAAGTCGCGGATTACGGAGGATGGACAATGTTGTGCGCCGCCGTGGCGCGGGCCAGTGGCACACGACCCCCACATATCCGACGAGTAATGCTAATGCAACGGCCTCGCTTTTCATTTTCACATTATGCAACTTTTTATCTTATCTGAACAGTGATATTATTCTCCTTGTGAGCATACGTTTTTCTTTCTATTTTCGACAAAAACACACACGATACTGGCCCGCCATTGTGCTTTTCCTTTTTGCAGATTGGATATCGTACAGCTCTACGACGCAATAACTGAAGATGGACAGCATTGCCCGAATCTACGAATCCGTCGACGGTTCAAGGCGTGAGGGAAGGTTAGAGAATGTGTTGCAGAGACGAAATGAGCTGCAATGCATTTTCCAAGCCTTAAAAGCGGTTGTTCCACGACTCGTCAAGACACGCATGACGGACGGTAATCTACCAAACAACGCACACAGAAACTCGCCAGTGGATGGTCTTGGATTGCCAGTATGCTAACTTCTTCCACTATCTAGACGCCTCTCTCACCGAGTCCAGCATTCTTCTTGACTGCTGTGCTGCCCTTCACTTCCTGCGCGAGGTCCATACTCGCCTAGACATTGCAAGTGCCCTTGATCAGGAACAGCGATCAGAACGCGGCGTTGATGATACGGCGCGGGTGGTGCCCCTGGGCGTAGTTGTCATTTAGCTGCAACTTCAACAATATCTCAGACCATCATCCCGCTGACATCTGCTATTGCCGCTGGAAACACTCCTATCCTTATCCTTGACCCACACGGAGGGACGATTGCAAATTTTCTTTACAAACTCCTGCTCGGGTCAGGTATCGATCTGGAAGCTACCGGGTTGTTGATGCTAAGCTCTGATGAAGACCGGAAAACGGCCATCAAGGCTTTGTCACAGAGGCCAATCCAAGGAGTCGTGGTGCAGACTGCTGAGGACTTGGCGTTTGTATCAAAGGAGACAGATCTGTTCCGAGCTAGTCCGACGTGCCAAATCATCAACGCCATACAAACGCCTTTGGTGGTCGCCGTCACGCGGCACGGCGATATCAGAAAGGCTGCCGCTCATATTGCAAGGGCCACATCCAACTCTGGAAAGGACCGACACCTTCTTGTCCTTATCGATGAGGCCGTCTTCGTTCCCTTCCAAGAGGCTATGAAAAATAACGGAGAATCCATCAATATCAACGTTAACGAGTCAACAGAGAAGTATGTTGCCTGTTATTTTCATATTTAACGCTGACAAATGGTGAACTAACTCGATAACCTAGAGCAGTTCAAGCGATTTTCCTAGGGGTTCCGAAATATCGAACGTCAGCCATCAGGACATTCACGACAAGCGGTTCCGAGGCACTGTTGAGCCTTATGGGCTCTATGTAAGTCGTCCACAAACGGTCTTGTTACTTATTTATTTTAACTAACAGCAATTGCAGGAGCCCGCCCCATGTACCTGCATATCCTTCCGTTGCCATCTACAGCAACAGTTCCGAGGCCCGCTACCTAAGTCTGTTCATGGAGACATCGTCCGTCTTCATTAACCAGATACCACCGCTCTCGCTCTTCACGCCATCGCAGCACAGCTTCGTTGATCTGGTGCTTGAGCGGCTGTACTCCCGGCCGAGTCCAATACAAGTGCAACAGCGACGTGAATTGTACGATTTGAAGTCTACCTCCGGGGTAGTTCAGTTTAAAAGTTTGATTGAGCGAGAGCACCTCGTGGAAACAAAGAGGCCAACTGGGAATAGAATGGGCTTCTTCCCACAAGGTGGTCTTATTGGCCTGTCACATTCACTCGTACTGTTGGGGACGATTGGGTGGTTTGCGTGGAGCTGGACGGCTTCGAGACTTAAGTAGACCATCGAAAAGCTTGGCGTACATATATGTACACATGCAGACTAACTTTTGCATGTATTATTTCCTTTGAGGTGAAGATGATATGTTGCCCTATCATTGGACCCTTCATGTGTGTCAAGTGCAGTAGGATGAAAGCACCGTCTCTCCTTCTCTCCATAAAACAAAGAAGTCATCAACAAATGGTCCATATGAAAATGTGGGCATTCTAGTGGGTGGGCCGCCTCCGGGTGATGCCACTGGTCTGCCATAAGGCGACACTGGCGGTCTTCTGCTAGCCCTATACAGGCAAGATACTGGGACAGCCCAGCCTTACCAAATATCGAATGTATTCTAATGTTGACTGGTTCTTATGTCTTATTTAATCTCTTCTTTGAAGGTGAGATTTCGGCATTTTATGTTCAGATTAACGTGTCCTCGTGTCATGGAACACAAAATACACGTCTGTTAACAAATACACAGACACAGCCACGCACACGTGCTTGTATGATTGTACACCAGACTGTGTATGCATATAATAGCACACAAACACAGAGGTCGCCGAGCTTTGCAACCTCACAGAAATGTTCTTACAGCACGATGCTTCCATTCACGTTGTCTTCTGATGATTCATCATGCTGGAAGATTGTTTCCACGCAGCACGGCCCCTGACAAAATTTAGTGATAGAATAAGCTTTATCGTGCAAATTATCATCCCAACAACGTATTTACGACTGCCTAAGTACCTCTTGAAAGCCCTTTTGTCATCGTCGTCGTGTTCAAGAGCATTCACAGTCGTCGGTGGTCCTAGATAGGCAGTCCAACTCCGGCTAAGCCTCTTTAGGAACATAAAGTCCGCCTCCTTTACTTCCCAATGGGGTAACCACTGGTGGTGTAACATGATTGGCTTAGAAAGAACTACATTCGCTTCTTTCTTTAAGGATGTACCTACCACTGACTGACAAACGGTCGATTACTGTGGTGGCTTGGGGAGGAAGTTGCAACCGTGAAGCTGCTTGTCGCGCCTTCCTTTCATCTCCGTGACTCTTCATGCGCGTACGGCGCGTCGTTTGAAAGGGGGTAATTGTTTCCCCTCTGATGATTTGCTGAGAAAAGCTGCTTCTGTCTGCTTCCTCGTGATGCACCCTCCCTGTGTCCTCTTTCTTCTTTATATTTGATACCTCTCTCAGGGTTTACTGTCTCCCTTTCGCATATACCAGACAGCTTCACTACAATCTCTTCTTCTTTGATACCCGCCACCAACTTTTTTACCCTCAAGATAATCTCACCTTCCTTCTCTTCACTTCCCATCGACATCTACCTCAACGTTTTATATCTATTACAGCATCCGCCACATCCACCAGACTGCATCATATCTCCGACACCTTGCATATTCACCGAGACTACTACGACAACTAGGATATCACGGACTGCTCTCCAGGAGAAGCTTCTTTCTTACCTCCGCTCTCAACCGTTTTCCACCCCACCTTCATCTCAACCTCATACCGACATCCAACAATACATAAAGCTTTTCGAACTAACTCGCAATGGCATCTCCTCACGGATCGTTCCTCGCTAAGGACGGGGATATGGAGGCCAACGCGGTGCATGTTCCCTCACCGGCCCGCCTATCCGGCGCTGACGCTTCCGGCGCCGATAGCATCGGTGAGAAGGACAAGCCAGTGGCCGTTCCAGTCGATGCTCCTGTTGCTGCACCTTCAGCACCGCCTCCGCCACCCAACGGTGGTACCCGTGCCTGGCTTCAGGTTTTGGGCGCCTTCTTCCTCAACTTCAACACCTGGGGCATCGTCAACTCGTACGGTGTATTCCAATCTTACTACTCGACCGGTCTTCTGGCCTCGTCCACTGAGTCGGCCATCTCGTGGATCGGTAGTATCCAGGCTTTTTTGATGCTGGTCATTGCCGTCCTATGTGGTCGTGCTTTGGATGCAGGCTACTTTTACACCGATATTCTCATTGGCACGTTCCTAGAGGTGTTTGGCACCATGATGACATCCATCTGCAAAGAGTACTGGCAGGTGTTTCTGGCCCAAGGCATTGTTGTCGGCATCGGCGCCGGTATGGTCTTTATTCCCGGTGTCGCCATTGTGGGCACTTACTTCTCGACACGCCGTGCCACCGCCATTGGCATCGCCGCCACGGGCTCTTGCATTGGCGGTATCGTTTATCCCATTGCTCTGCGCCGCCTCATCATTTCCATCGGCTTTGGCTGGGCCGTCCGCGTCATGGGTTTTATGATGCTCGCCACGCTCATCATTGCCATTGCCGTCATGAAGCCCCGTCTTCCGCCGCGCAAGTCCGGCCCGCTCATCAACTACGAGGCCCTGCGCGATCCCATTTTCGCCATGTGGCTCGTCGCCATTGTCTTTTCTTTCATTGGCCTGTACGTGCCCTTTTTCTACGTTGAGCAGTACGCCACCAACATTGGTATCGACGCCACCACCGCCTCGTACATGCTTATCATCATCAACGCCGCCTCCATCCCGGGTCGTGTCGTACCCTCGATGCTCGCCGACAAGTTTGGCAACATGTCCATTCTGATTCCGGCCGTCTTCTTTTCGGGCGTCATTACCGTGGCCTGGATAGCGGTTCACGACGAGGTCGGTCTGATTCTTGTGTCAGTCTTTTTGGGCTTGACCAACGGCTCCATCCAGGCCGTTGTGCCCGCCACGGTTCCCTTCTTGTGCCCGGACCTGTCCAAGCTCGGCACGAACCTGGGCATGACGTTGTTTTCGGCCGGTCTGGGTATGCTGATTGGTAGCCCTGTGGCGGGTGCAATCCTGGACCACCAGACAAAGGGTGGAGCATCGACGGTCTACTGGGGCGCGTTCTTGTTTGCGGGCATCACGACGCTGGCGGGTGCACTGCTCATCATTGTGGTGCGGTACATGAAGGTGGGCTTCAAGATGGTGAAGGCATAAATTGATTCGGAAGATGAGTGAGAAACGGGGAGGATATGGGTGAGAGTGTATTTGAGCTGGACTCTGGCTAGGTTTGTTTTGCGATATTGCATTTCCACGGCGTTTGTTTCAGTCTGCAATCAGAAGCCTTTGTTTGTTTTCTTTCGATTTTAGACGGCTAGTATGGCACAGATTGAGCCTAACAGGTTTGACAGGTTGTCAGTAATTAATAAGATTGACACGCGATTTGACTAACTTCATATTTTGTTTTTTAGTAGTAGTTAAGTGATGTTTATTTTTTATCGTCTTTGGCGGGCGTGGGTATTGGCGAATAGCGTAGATTAATAGCGTGAATAAGGCGTTGGACAATGTCCACAATAATTGGCGTGAGGAAGCGT
>JANSLP010000494.1:0-17707 GCA_029298735.1 Ophiostoma sp. CBS 140.51
AAATAAAAATATTGTCAGAAAAACACGTTTGAACCATTGTTAATTTTCAACATTAATTTATTATTATTTTCTTCTATTGTTCGTCACCCTATCGCTGAAACTCAAAACATGGATGGAAATCGTCTACACCCTCTATCAAAATCATGCACCGCGTCCCAAGGTTACAAGACTACCGTGTCAGTCTGTCTATAACTCCTCGTGCAGACGGTCGGCCTTTGCTGCTTGCCGGTCTGGCCGTCCACTGTCCTTCTGCAGATCAACGCCAATCTTGCCGCGCCACTTTTGCCACAGACTCCAAAACTCCTTTTCCATGCCCGACTCCATCTGGTCGGGCAAAACAACAGCGTACTCGACATACAGATTGCCAAACTCCGTCTTGTGGTAGACGCTGTCGCCGTCCTCGTGCCAGATGGGCATGCCCTCGCCAGCAACAGTGTCGACGTGGCCGGGCTGCACGACCTGCCCGCGCTCCCTTTTTAATTCCACAACATGCCCATCAAGATGCGTCAGGTTGCGCGTCCAGTCACCCATCCAGGCCTCCCGCAGCGAAATGACTTCCTTCCAAAACAGGTCGTTGCCCCGGCGGCGGAAGTAGGCGCCGTCGACGTGGTCGGGGTTGTCTTCGGGTGAAGGCTCCTTCTCGCCGAGCGAAACGATGAGATCGCCCGCGACATAGTCTGGGCTGGCGTCGGCCTCATTCTCGTAGACTATGCGCGCGTCCTTGGCGATGCCCCGCTGGATGGTGACGGACACAGGTGTGGGGCGGCGCACAACACGCTGGCCCTGGCAGACAGGGCAGACGTGTTTCACGGACTTGCCGCGTCCGCCGCAGCGGTCACAGTGCATTTGGACTTGCTGGAACATACCGGGCGCCAGCTGATGCTTCTGGATCACCACGCCGCGGCCCTGGCACTTGTCGCACGTGTCCACATGCTTGTCGGCGGCGCCCGTGCCGTCGCAGTGCTCGCAAATCTCCTGCTTGTCCCAGTGGAACTCGACGGTCTGGCCATTGTAAAAGTCGCGCAAGGAGATTTGGACTTTGAGCTCCAGGTTGGGCCCGCGGCGCTCGCTCGCCTGGCCGAAATGGCCGCCGCCGCCAAAGAACCGGCTGAAAACGTCAAAGGGGTCGTGGTGCCCGCCGCCGCCGCCCTGTTGTTGTTGGTGCCGCTTCAGGCCCTCGTGGCCGTGCTGGTCGTAAATCTTGCGGGTTTGGGGGTCGGACAGAGCTTCGTAGGCTTCCGAGACTTCGACAAACTTGTCTTTTGCAGAGTCGTCGCCGCTGTACTGTTAGCGAGGTTTTATTTTGTGACAAGAGTGGAGGGAGACCTACGGATTCTTATCAGGATGGTACTTCTTGGAGAGCTGGCGGTAGGCCGACTTGATCTCGCGATCACCGGCATCGCGTTTGATTCCCAAAACTTTGTAGAAATCTTCGGCGGCGAGGACTAGGTGTAATAACGAGAACAGTACTAGGAGTACTGTGTTTGTAAAGACCTTCATGGTGAAGGGAGGGAGGGGGTGGGTCAAAAGGTGTGTCGTATCTGGGTATCGTCGTATAAAAAGGAGGAAAGGAGAAGGGAGAGAATGTCGAGAGAATGTCGAATCAAACAAGTCGATGTCGATGTCAATAGATCGGCAGAAAAGGAGGCAGAGCGCAAAAGAAAAGGAGAGACGCAATCCAAAAGAAAAGAGTGTAGAAGAAGAATAGAAAATTAAAGAAAGACTCGAAAGGGAAGAAGAGTGCGCACGAAAGCAACCAGTCCGAGTATCACGGAGCAAGTGAGGTTGTCGAAGCAAAGTCGAAGTCGCAGTCGCAGAAAGCACAAGACAGGGGCGAATACAAGGGCCGCTGCACCACAGTTCGAGTAGCCACCTAATCCTAATCGCCAAAAGCACAAGTGTTATCAATGGCAATTAATCGGGGTCCTCTCCTTATCGGCAGGTACCTCAAGCGTGGCACCTTCCATGTTTATGCGCCTGTGACGGGAGCTTACTGTGGGTCCGGCGAAATAATTTTGCGTTATCGATAAGCCCTACGCGCCAGAGAAAGTTGGCTGGCGCGACTGGTCTTGGGTCGCTGGACTGGCATCGTAGGCAGACATCACGACAGACTGCATCTTGAATCTTTGTAAGCACGACAGTGCACGTCGACCATTCCCTATCGATCTCAACACTACCCACCTCCCCACCTCACGATGGCCTCCAAACGATATGCCTTTGTCGACATGGGCGGCGACGAGGCCGACGATGTGTCGCCGACAACGAAATCGACAAAATCAAGATCTGATCGCTATCGCAAAAGTCGACGAGATCGAGACAGAGATCACGGCAGAGATCGAGGAGACCACTGGGACGACAGACGACGCTCACACCGCAGCCAATCACGATCACGATCACGGTCGCCAAGACGGAGCACGACCACGAAATCCTATAGTAGTCGATCTAAGACGAGCCGACGCAGCGACGGCGACGGCGACGATAGAGACAAAGACAAAGACTTTGATGACCGCTGGGGCGATGAGGAGGCGCCGTCTGATGAGGGTGGAGACGATAATACCAAAGGCGGCGAGGACGACTTTCAAGAGTCGGCACCCAAGCGACTGAAGCTGAGCCACCGGACGTTCCAAAACCCAGACAAAGACGAGAAGGAGGAGAAGGAGAGAGAGAAGAATGACACGAGTTCAAAATCGAAAACCATACCCGATGATTTTAACGACGCAGACTTGTCCGAAGGTACGCGCGAGGAGCTGGCCGCACAGCGCGACCGTGCCGAGCGGGAAGCGTTTGCGGAACGACTCAAGAAACGAGACGATGGCCGCAGTAAGAAAGAGAGGGACGATGGTAGAGGATCCTCACGACAGCATCTGGCCGACGACGCCAAGGAACGCAGCGAGGCCATGCCCGAACTGCGGCAGCGTGCCCGTCAAGAGTACCTCAAGAAGCGCGAGACGGAGCGACTCGCCCTCCTGCGGCGACAGGTGGCGGAAGAGACGGAAGAGTTGAGGAGTGGCGTCCCTTTGACAGCGCGCGAGACGGCCGAGTTTGCCAAAAACCGCGAAATCTTGAGACTGGCCGAAGAGCGGCTGCGCATCGACGACCACCGCGACGGCTATGTCATGCCCGAGGACTACATTACCGAAAAGGGCAAGATGGACCGCCAAAAGAAGGAGGATGCACTGTACAAACGCTATGTTGAAAAGGACCAGTACGGCCAGGAAAAGCATACCACAGAATACGAGGAGTGGGAGCGCGAGCAGGCAGTCAAGGCGAAATCGCAGATCCAGAGCCGCGAGCGTGTTGACGGCGGCGAGTACGATTATATTTTGGACCAGGACCAGTACATCCAGTGGTCGCTCGACTCGCGGATGCCGGCTGAAGGTGCAGGTGTCAATGGCAAAGCCCTCACCAAAGAGCAGCAGTTCTTGCAAGCCCAAATCGACGCCGCCGAGAAGCGCCAGCTGTCCATCCAAGAGACGCGCAAGTCGCTGCCCATCTATCAGTACCGCGAAGAGTTTCTTGCCGCGCTTGAAGAGCACCAGATTCTGGTTATCGTCGGTGAGACCGGCAGTGGCAAGACGACTCAGCTTCCCCAATACCTGCACGAAGCTGGCTACACCAAAAACGGCCTCAAAGTCGGCTGCACACAGCCTCGTCGTGTCGCCGCCATGAGTGTAGCTGCCCGTGTCGCCGACGAGATGGGCGTCAAAGTCGGCAGCGAAGTCGGCTATGCCATTCGTTTCGAAGACTGCACGAGCGAAAAGACCATCCTCAAATACATGACGGACGGTATGCTCTTGCGCGAGTTCTTGACCGAGCCTGATTTGTCGAGCTACTCCGCTATCATGATTGACGAGGCCCACGAGCGGACGGTGCACACGGACATTCTGCTGGCCCTCGTCAAAGATTTGGCTCGTGAGCGGCCTGACCTGAAGCTGCTCATCTCTTCGGCGACCATGAACGCCGAAAAGTTTGCCACCTACTTTGACAATGCGCCCATCTTCAACGTCCCCGGCCGTCGCTACCCTGTCGACATTTTTTACACACCCGCGCCCGAGGCCAATTATTTATTAGCAGCCGTCACGACCGTCTTCCAAATCCATACGACCCAGCCCAAGGGCGGCGATATTTTGGTGTTTTTGACAGGCCAGGACGAGATTGAGGCCGCTGAGCTGCAGATTGCCGAAATCTCTCGAAAACTCGGCAACCGCGTCAAGGAGCTTGTCGTCTGCCCCATCTACGCCAACCTGCCGTCCGAGTTGCAGGCCAAGATCTTTGAGCCCACACCCGAAAACGCCCGGAAAGTCGTCCTGGCCACCAACATTGCTGAGACCAGTCTGACCATTGACGGCATTGTCTACGTCATTGACCCGGGCTATGTCAAGGAAAACGTCTACAATCCGGCTACTGGCATGTCGAACCTGGTCGTGGTCCCCTGCTCACGCGCCTCGGCCAACCAGCGCAGCGGCCGTGCCGGTCGTGTCGGCCCGGGCAAGTGTTTTCGGCTGTACACCAAATACACCTACATGAACGAAATGGACGAGAGCACCACGCCCGAAATCTTGCGGACCAACCTCAACGGTGTCGTGTTGCAACTAAAAAGTCTGGGCATCAATGAGCTGCTCGACTTTGAGTTCATGGACCCGCCGCCCACCGAAGCGTTGATTGGCGCCCTCAACCAGCTCTTTGCCCTCCAGGCGCTCAACCACAAGGGCGAGCTCACCAAGGTCGGCCGCCAAATGGCCGAGTTTCCCACTGACCCCATGCTGGCCAAAGCCGTCATTGCCGCCGGCAAAGAAGGCTGTGTCGAGGAAGTGCTGTCGATTGTGTCCATGCTGAGTGAAGCATCCGCCCTCTTTTTTCGACCAAAGGACAAAAAAATCCATGCCGACAGCGCCCGGGCCCGGTTTACTGTCCAGGAAGGCGGCGACCATTTGACTCTACTCAACATCTGGAACCAGTGGGTCGACAGCGATTTTAGCCCCATCTGGGCGAAAGAAAACTTTTTGCAGCAGCGCAGCCTGACACGCGCCCGCGATGTGCGCGAACAGTTGGCCAAACTGTGCGAGCGCGTCGAGGTCGAGCTCTCGTCGGTCGGCGCGTCGCACATGGTGCCCATCAAGCGCGCGCTGACGGCCGGGTTTTTCCCCAATGCGGCCCGCATGCAGCGCGACGGCGGCAGTTATCGCACCGTGAAAAGCGCCACGACGGTCTACATCCACCCGAGTTCGGTGCTCATGGGAGCGGACCCACCCGCCAGAATGGTCATTTACTTTGAGCTCGTCCAAACAACAAAGGAATACATGCGCTCGTGTCTGCCCATTGAGCCCAAGTGGCTGTCGGAGCTGGCGCCGCATTTCCACAAGAAAAAGGACATGGAGGTACTCGAGGATAAGAAAATGTCCAAAGGACGTCATCATGCCAAGTAGCATATTCGAGATGTACGTATAGATAGTTGCATAGTAATGATAATGACTGAACATCTTTAAATCCAAATAGTAGAAACAAGCCGTGGTATTGTGATAAACAAGCGAATAGATACAATAAACATCCAATGGATATTGTCATAAGATCCACCAAACAAGCTGTCACAAAACATGAGTATCGCAAGTCAAATGAGTCAAATTACAAGCCGTTTCCATTACTGTCATAAAAGTCGTTACCATAGTCCGTAAGTCCAAGAAGAACAAAGTCAAATCCAAAATCGAAAGATCAAACCAAAAAATAGCCGCCGTTCCTTGACCTAGCTCGCCCAACTCCGCCGCCGCTTGCGTGCATCGTTGCCGTCGTATCCATCCCGGTCAAACACGTATCCGCCGTCGAGGTAGTCCACAGAGGTTGCTCTGTCGTCGTGGCCGCGGTCGTCACGGTCTCCCTCTCGATGGCGGTCTCTGTCTCGACCACTGTCTCGGTTCCTGCCTCGTCCGTCCTTGCCCGCATACGTGTTTCGTCGCTTGCGTTTCTTGCCGTCGTCATCGCCGGACTGTCGGTCGTCGCGTCGGTCGTCGCCGTCTCCGAGATCCCGTCTTGCATCCCCTTCGTCATGATGAGACAACCCTTCCAACACGCCACCAATTATCCCAAGAATACCGGGGTGACCACCACCACCACCACTGCTGGCACCACCAACACCATCAAGAATGCTCCGCACACTATCGGCAATCTTGTCCACACCACCACCGCCGTTGGGATCGCTGCTGGCCACGCCCCATTGCCCGCGCACATGCCACCCATCCGGCCGACCGTCGGGGTTGCGGAACTCAAAGTCGCCGTGCCGAGAGGTCATGCCGCGAGTGCGTGAATTGGCACTTCCACCAATACTGCGGCCATCTAGCGGTCGGCCGTGTGAGTCAAATCGGTCGGGCAGCTCTTCGATAGCATCGTCATCCTCTGCCTGTTGTCGACGGCTATGGACGGCCGCCGTCGGTGAAGGTGAAGGCGATGGAAGCTGTCTGCTTTTGCCCTTTACCTTGTCTTTGTCCTTATCGGTCGACGAACTCTTGTCTGTCGGATGTTCGCCAATCTCCGCATGGTGACGACGTAGTGTACGTGACGACTGTGGTGACAATGGCGCAAACCCAACAGCCTTGGCCGCTTCGTGGGCGTCCTCGGGGAGGTCCTGAATGTCGTTTACAGTATCTACGACGTCAGTACTCTATCAACATTATTTTTTTGAACAAGCAGGGGACATCCGTGAGACTAACTCAAAGGAACGGTAAAACTCACATGATCACCATCGTGGGCGGCTGGCGGACGCGAGTTGATTATCGGGCTATCGTCGCTTCGGCCGCGGCTTGCCGAGGTATTGGCATTCGGAAGGACATTGGGATTGGCACCGGGAGCTTCGTAGACGTTGCCCACAGGCGGCGTGGGTGCACCAGATGGACCACCCGTTGGCGGCATCGTCCCTGCTGATGGACCAGGAGGAGGCAGGATCGGGCACTCGGGCGGAATCTCGACGGGGTCGACAGGGCCGGCAGCAGGCGTGGACGGGTACGAGGCTGGGTAGGGTGCAGGGCCAGGAACAGGGCCCGACGACGGACCAGACGACGGGCCATGCGGGATGGGGGCACCGCCCTGGGCATCAGCAGCACCGCTACCGCGATTTGGGGGCGGGCCAGGAGGAGGCGGGTAGCCGCTGTAGTCGATGGGGTTATACGGCGGATAGATTTCGTGCAGGTTGGTGTTTGGGTGCTGCATTATGCCGCCTGCGACACCAGCAGCGGCGGGAGGAGCGCCAGCGGGTGCAGGTGGGTAAAATGCACCGCCAGATGCGTGGGGCGGCGAGGGCGGACGGCCATCGTAGTCGTCGTAGTAGCCGCCGTCATACGCGGCTTCATCACGGTGGTCTGGCAACAAGAGGTCGTTAGGAATATGTCATACACCGGAAAGTACAGATGGGCACTCACGTCTGTGGCGGTGTCTACGGTTAATGTCCTCATCGCGGTCATAGTCTCGGTCATGGCTGTGGCGTCTGTCGTGGTCACGGTCGTAGTCGTGGTCGTGGCCACGATCACGATCCCGGTGACGGTCTCGGCGCTCACGCTCACGCTCGCGTTTTTCTTCCGCCTCCTCTTCTTCCTTCTTCTTCTTGCTGTCGCCGTACTTCTTGATGCCAATGGCTCCAGCCACAGCACCAGCACCAGCAGCAGCCAGATTGCGAAGGCGGGACGCACTACGGTTGCGCTTCGACTTGCGGTCGCTGTCGACGTCGGCATCGGCTTCGTCGTCGCTGTCATTTCCATCATGGTTGTCGCGGTCACGACGGTGGTGACGACGTGACCGGCGGTCCTCACGCTCGCTGGCGTCCGCGGCACTGTCGTAGCTGCCACGGTGGCCGTGTCCACGATCACGACTCTGATTGATGATGGCGCCACCACCGGCAGCCGCGCCCGGGTCGGCATACAGCGGCTGGTCACCATACTCAACCAATCCTAGCTCGGGGTCAGCACCTGAAGGCGGGTAGGGGGTGCGCGTGGCGCCGGACAGAGGTGGTGGTGAGTGAGATGCTGACCTGTTGCGCGAGTGCGACCGTGAGCCTCGACCGCGGCTGTGCCGGCTATGGCGGTCATCGTCGGAATAATAAGGCTCATCTGAGTAGTACGCCGCCTCCTTCTGCTCGCGCTCCAACTCCTTCTTGTCCTTGTGCTTGTCGTATAACTTCTTGGCCGCGGCACCAGCAATGGCAGCGCCGGCAATCTCAGCACCAGTGCGCAGGCGCGAATGCGACCGTGCCTTGCCTTCACGCTGGCGCGACTTGGAGCGGAAGTGGTGCACCAGACCAGCCACAGCCGCCGTGCCCGCAGCCACCTTGGCCACTGAGTGCGAGCGGCTCTTGGTCCCGCTGCGCGATGCCGAGCGGTTGTTCACATGACCATAGTCGCCCTCATCGCTGCTGTACCTATGGAGACTGCGGCCACGGTTGCGCTCTTCCTTATCGATGCGGTTCGACTGGATGTACTTGGCCGCACCCGCGACAGCCAGAGCAGCAGCAGCGAGGCCCAGACCCGTCTTGAGCTTGGAATGGTGGCGGCTTGTCGAGCGCGAGCGATTTCCACCACCGCGCGAGCGCGAACGAGCACGGTCGTCGTCGTCATTGTCGCCAAAGCGCTCATTGTATGCACTGTGCGCACGCTTAAAGACTTCCGTGCCCAGCGCACCCAGGGCAGCACCAGCAACGACCTTGCGGCCGCGGTGCTCAGGCAGCTCGCCCGTCTGGTTGTTGCGGCGCGAGCCGAGTAGCGCTCCAAGACCAGCACCAGCCAGGGCACCCTCGGCAAGATGGAGACGGTGGTGCTTGTCGACACTGGGCGATCTCTCACGACGGATCACCGTCGTCTTCTTGACGTAGTAGTCGTCGTCGGAAAACTCGCCGTCCGATGCGTAGTCACGGCGGTCACGGTCATGATGGTGGTGACGATGCCGGCGACGGTCGCGTTCGCGCTCGTCACCATAGCCACCCTCGCGACGCTCGTAGCGCTCAACGGCCACCTCTTCGTCGCCACGGTACGGTCCGACCTCGCGGCGTTCCCGGCGCTCATAAAAGTACTCATCCTCGTGGCGCGTGTCTTTTTTGTCTGAACGATCGCGGTGGTCGCGCTCCCGGTCGCGCTCCTTCTCACGAATCACAACCACCCCAGGCGCGGGCGTCTCATTGCGAATCACGATAGGTTGGGGTGCGGCTGGCGCTGGCGCTGGCTCGTAGTACTCAGTCTCCCGGTGCCAGCGCTCAATGTTGCCGCCGTGTCCGTCGTCACGGCGGTCTTCTGAAAAACTCTCGACAACAATCTGGTCGTCTGCTCGGCGTGCCAGGCGTGTCTCGCGGTCACGGTCGTTGCGGCGGTCACCGCGATCGACCCGGTCAATCTCCTTTGTTTTCTCGTAGACAACACGACTCCCGCCACCACCATAGTAGTCACGATCGCGCTCCGTGCGCCGTGTCGTCTCAGTCACTTCAAAGGCAGACCGCGGGCGCTCGGGGACATAGTCGCGACGGTCCACGACATCGAGCAGGTTGTTCGACGACCGCCGCACGGGCTTGTAGTCCTTGTCTTCGTAGCGATCGACGGTGGTTGTGCGCTCGACGCGCTCAACACGGTCGCCGCTGCCGCCGACCTTGTAGCGGTGCACAGTCTTTTTCTTGTAGCGCTCGTCGTCGTCGGACGAGTAGACGGTGTCGCGCTCCCGGTCGCGCCGGTACGAGCTCTCGTAGTAGTCGGTCTCGGGCATTGTGTTGTGATGTGGATGTAGATGTGAGAAATGTTGATGTCAAGTAGAGATGCGGAAAAGGGAAGAGGCTTGGATGAGTCCAAGACCTGGGCTGTTGTGCGCCCTCCGCTGCTGGGGCGAGGGAATTTGGCGTGTGTGCCTTGCACCCAGTAAAGCGGGAAAATAGACAAAATGCAGTAAATGCAGTAAATGCAGCAAATGGAGTAGTACCTGGCAGATGGAGCGAGATGAAGATTGTAAATTGTATGGGTATGGCTTCTGTTGCGTTGATAAACGATTTGTGTATCGTGGGATCTGACGTCAAATGTGCAGGAAAGCGGGGGAGGGGGAAAGAGGAAGAGAAGGTTTGAGAACGAGCCAAGAAAACGAGAGGAAAAAGAGGGAAAATAGGGGAAGAAACGCAAAAGGAAGGAACGAAATGTTGGGAAAATAGAGAGGCAGGAAGTAAGATTTATGATGCGACGGCAACTGCGTCTCAGCGAGTGGGAGGCTCTGGCTCTGGTAGGAAAGAGGAAAAAGGGAACGAGAAGGCTGGGCGCAAGTGCGAGTCCAGTCAGCAGCGAGCGTCAGACGAAACGGCAACAACGATGGCTGCAGCTGCAGAATCGAAGACTGCGACTGGGTGGAGGAAGGAGGGCGGTTGAGGACGCACGTAGGCAAGGCAAGGCAGGCAGCTAGCGGGGCAACACAGAGCCAAAGTGCAGGTACGACACGACAAAGGCGAGACCGAGAGAGAGCGAGGAAGGAGCGAACGTTGACTTGGAAAAACTCATGGTGGGTGCGACTGACTTGCCCAAGTTGCCCCCAACCAAACGACCGAGTCAAAGACAAAAGAGGTCACCTTTCCTGCTTTGTGTCTCAAGTCCGCCTGGTTCCAGCCGTTTCTGTGTGCTTTCCACGTTGACAGAGAATCTACGAAATCGGCTGGGAAAGGAGGAGGAGGGACAAAGAGCCGTGTGACCAGGGTGGCGCAGGTGATCGTGGCAGGATGGTGGGTGGTACTTGCCGTTTGGACTGCTCGCCTGCTAAGCCATCCCCTCGGTTGCTCTTGCTTCTGCGGGATGCGGAAGCAGAAAGAACCTTGGCGACCGTCCCTGGAGAAGGAGAAAAACACAGAATGGAAAGAGAAAAGAAAAAGACTTCAAGGAGAACACGATTTCGAAGCGTCTGGAAGCCGTGCATCCGGTTCCTTCGGTATTGTCCAAAACCCTACGAGGATGGCCGGCTGGTGTGTTGAAAAACTTCGTCATCGTGTTTCCTTGGAGGGGTGAACAAGAGAGAGAGAAAAGGAGCCCCACTTTCCGCACCCCTGCACCTGCTGCACGAAAGATGAAAACTTGGAGAATGGGGCTTTCCCAGCCACTGCATTTACACATTGACAGGGAAGGTGCCCCAAGAGCGCACAACTTACTGGGAAGGCGCGCCATTGCCATGCATGAATAGCGTAGTAAAACGGTCATTCAGGGCGAGAAAGCCAACTGGGAAGGAGCGATGGCGGGGCATGACCGAAGGCAGAATGACGCAGTGTTTTTGGAAAGAAGAAAACGACGGTGACGGCTGGGCACCGTTGAAGAGCAGCGAACAAAAACAGGTAAAAGGGAGAAAAGGGTCACGTAAATCGAACAACAGTGAAACGACAAAGAAGCATTTCAAAATAGTGTATTGGCCTTTAAACAGCAAATGAGGGAGGAGACAGATGCGAAAGTTCTCTGAACTCTTGATAACTGACGAACCCACGTCGAGCAATTTTCTTCGTCTGGCGTGACCTGTCTCAACGTCGCGTCCGAAGGTCTGACTGTCTCAGTAGTCCCGTGTTCATAAAAGTTCGCCGTTGTTGTTCTACTGATTCTAGCCTGTGTCTAAGTCTCTCTAGCACGGCGGGGACGGCACGAGTTTGGAACGGCGGCCGCATTCTTTGTTCTCAAAATGGGCTATCAAAAGAACGCGACAAGAACAAAAGCTGTTGGCTCACCGCCGTAGGTTAGTTATTATTGGTATATCAGGCACACTAAGTCGGGCTGGAATGCAAATTGCACTTAAACATTGACGTTTTCAAAGATGCCTTCGTTGGGCGACACCACCCTTCTTTCAAGAAAGCTTTGTTTCAAAATTCTCTTCAATAATAAATCAGGCAAGTCTAGTTTGTTGACGTATAGGATAATCCTTATGTAAATTTTTTCAAAATAAAAGTGCAAATAATTGGTTTAAAAATGCAACAATTCATCCGCCTTTAATTTCATTTTTTCAACTAACTCACGGTTTATAACAGACAACGGCAGAGCACAGATTTGCAGTAAAAGTCTTTTGAAAGTTTCACTAAAAGTAAAAAGAGAAGAAAAAGAAGTGAAAATACAAAAACAGAATAAAAGTAAACAAATAACCCCTTAACAACAATGTCAAAACCATCCCACCAAGCCCTGTGCAACCCAACCGTGCAGCCTAGTCCTGCAGCCACCAAAATGCCGGCGAAGCGGCGGCACGTTTGCCGACCTTGGTCGTGGTGGGCGACGGGAAGTTATACGAACTCTTCTCGACGGGCTTCGATGGTGCAGCGGAAGCCACAGTGCCGCCAGTACCGGTGGCAAGAGGAGGACTGGGGCTGGTGCCCGTTGGGACAAGGACGGCCCTCGCAGAAGCCCCGGTGCCGGTGCCAGTCGGGACGGGAACAGGCGCCGTGCCAACTGATGTGGGCCAGCCCGTCTTGAGAGGTGTCGCAGCCGCAGCCGTGCCAGTGCCGGTAGCAGTGCCAGTGGGCTGGGCGACGGGGGCGTCCAGATCACGTCGGACAATCTTTGCAGGAGGCTCTCCTGTTGTTGAGATTCTGTTAGTAAAAGGAATATGTCGCAGCACATATTTTTGTATAGTTGAAAACTTACCCCTGCGGGAAGGCAGACGCCGATCGTAA
Organism: Ophiostoma sp. CBS 140.51; assembly: GCA_029298735.1. NCBI lineage: Eukaryota > Fungi > Ascomycota > Sordariomycetes > Ophiostomatales > Ophiostomataceae > Ophiostoma > Ophiostoma sp. CBS 140.51. The sequence continues at coordinate 12,632 of JANSLP010000494.1, forward strand.
GGCGCAGGCGCGGCAACAGGTGCCGGAGCCGCGGCCACGAGGCCCAAAAAGAGCAGAGACACAATAGAGATCTTCATGGTGTGTTGTACCGTGAATCGAGTTGTACTTGGGTTGGCAAAGTGTCTTTCCGGTATTTCCTGGTATTCCTGGCTTACGACAGATCGAGAACACGAGAAACGGGAAGAGAACCACCAAGTTTTATACTCAAAACACAAGGGGGCTTCCTCGCAGCATACCCTTGTCATATCTTGTCGTATCTTGGCTTCTTCAAGGAAGTTTTAGGGCAGAACTCGACGAGAAGCTTTGGCATTCAACCGGGCAATCTATGGCCGGCGCTTCGCAAGAGGAGCAATAATGTAGATGCCAACCGGAAGCGGGACCGTGCAGTGGAAAGTGTGGAAAGTGTCTTTCCAAGGCCGAAGAAGACGTAACCGGGCATGAAGACTCATTACCCTTTTATTGAATGTCAAAAGCCTCATATAAAATATGTACAAACAGCTAGAAAGGAGGGGACAAAATGAAAGGCCTTGAGGGTGTAATACAACCAATATGAAAGGTAAAATCAAAGTCGTGATGGAAGTCAAATTATAGAAAAGCTTCCAAGAAAGAACCTCATATCCATGCTTTTGAGATGCAATATATTCTGGACGATAATGGATTTAATAAGCGGAGTTGTGGCCGCCTTACGATCGACCCTCTTCTGTCACAACGTCTCAGAATTAATCATAGTCGCCTGGCCACTTGTTTTCTTGAGCATAACAAACATCACCAGGAGCTGATATCATCAATTGCACGCAACTCCCATGAGGAATGAGGCATTCTTGGCGGCCTGTCAAGAGTTTATTGAATTTCTCACTTTATCCTCCATCCCCATCCCATTGTATTGTGAACATCTTGGCAATTCTGGTACTTTTTCATCCCCTCTGACGAATATATTGAAAGGATGTGTGTATCTGCTTCCGTTCCTGGCGGATCTTGATCTTGTATCTATCGAATCTCGGCATCTATATCCGGCTTGGACGTTTATTCACGCGTACCTGTCGATTGCTACCCTATGCTCTTTGGGCACCATGTGCCTGAACCTGAACAGATTGTTCAGAAGCCGGTGGCTTGCCAAGACTCGCTGTTATTGAGCGATATTTCTCCGGAGGGTAAGGGATCAGAAGGAAGTAGGAGGTCAGAGAGGAACGTATCGTAATTATCGTAGCGGGGGATTGGCATCTCGTAATCAACGGAAGGGATGAAGCCATTCGATATGCGATGGAGGGTCGATCATGATTGCTATATCAGGGCCATTAATGATACCATCTGTTCAATGATAAGAGATGGGAGTACTCAATTTACAAATTGGATTCCCTCTCCTATCCTCTCCTATTTGCTCTATATGATTTGTGATTTATACCTTTCATTATTTCCCGCCCACATGTCTTGGCCGGGGTCTTGGGAGGTTCTCATATTACCCGACCGCACAAACTGTGCCGACGGTAGAAAGAAAAGATTATGACAGAATAGAATAAAAGCCGGACAAAAGCCACGCTATTCACTGAGCGGCTAGCAATAAACGTGGCAATTATCCTGATTATTGAACGAAAACTATGTCAAAGGACGAGTACAAAATCACACCAGGCACTAGCAACGTTGATAACGAGAGACCAGGTTGACTTGACATAATATATTCATGAGGTGCAGTGTGGTGCTATCTAATGTTGCATATAGGCAATGTACCAACTTCAACTCGGGCCCTCAATGTCCCGTCGAGCCTGTACCCTTTCCTTGGCAGGTCTACAGGTCTACAACCTGCAAATATGGCCCGTCTCTGACCTTACTGCTTTGACCTCGCCGCCTTAGAAGGTATACCGGAACTCCTTCTCCTCTTGAATGGCGTTGTTGACCGGGTCGGCATCGGCCTTTTTGTTGCAGCGCGTAAAGTACCACCACATGAGAGCCACCAGCAGAATCAGCAAGAACTGCGTCGCCACTGCACACCATACACCCGTGCGGTACGTCGGGTACTCGCGCTCCATAAACGTGCACGACGCGTAGATGCCGCCGAGCGCGGCAAAGAGCATCTGCACGCCACTGCCCACGGACCGGCGGGAGTTAGAGCGCACATTGTTAGACTGGAAGGCGATAATAGTAGGAAGGTTGGCATTGCAGCCGCTGACACCCAAAAAGACACCAAAGTAGCGGACGGCGTTGTTGTGGTGGTAGGCGGTCAGGAGCAGGCCGGTCAGTGTAATGGCCGAATTGAGTACCATCCACGGCATACGCAGGTGCGTACGGTCGGCCAAGATGGCCACGACGTAGGTCCAGATCATGGAAAAAAGATAAGGGGGCGCGCACAGCAGGAAAACCTTAGCCGTCGAAAAGCCCATGGTCGACAGAATGGTCTGGATAAAGTAGGCAAACGCGTAGATGGGAGCCGAGCAGCACAGGAACATGAAGCCGTAGACCCACAGCGGCCAGCTCATGGAATGACGAAGGACCTTCTTGAAGGTGAGGTGATCAGGGTCGGAGTCACCACGATCACGCTCAACACGATCCAGGACAATCTCCAGCTCCTCAGGTGTGAAGGGACCTGTCTTGCCGCTGGACAGCATCTGATCAGGGAAAGGAAGAACAAACAGGTAGCCGATGAAAGCAAAACCGATGGTGATGGTGCCCTCAATGATGAAAATCCACCGCCAGCCAGCAATGCCATGGGCGCCGTTGAGCTTAATCAGGACATAGGCCAGGATGTTGCCAAAGGCGGACACAAACAGGTTAATCATGTACCACAGAGCCATGCGCTGCTGGACCTCAAACCGCTGGTACCAACTGCTCAAAAGGTACATGCAGCACGGCAGGAAGCCGGCCTCGAAGATGCCAATCAGCATGCGGCACACAACTATCACCCGCCAGTCCTTGGCAAAGCCCATGCCGAGCATGACCAGGCCCCAGCTAAACACAAAACCGTTGAGCTGCAGCTTGGGACCGACGTGGCGCAGCGACAGTGTCGAAGGCATCTCAAACAAAAAGTAGGTAATGAAGAAGACGAGAAGAGCAATCGAGTAGCGATTGCCAATGTTGAAGCCGAGGTCGGCGTTCATGCCGGCGGCACGGGCGTTGGACAGATTCACACGATCGAGACCGGCGATGGAGTACAGAATACCGAGGATCGACACGAGGCGGATGTCGACGCGGCAGATAATCTTCTTCTCGAGGCGCTGCTGCTCATTGGAAATCTCATCTTCTGCAACACCCCGCTGCTGCGTCTTGAGCTCGGAAACAGGGTCCACAGCATCGACTTGTTCAATGCCTGGTGACTTGTCGTTCACCTCCATAGCGTTGGCCGGCGCATGTTGGGTGTCGGCCATCTTGACGAGTACGGATGGTGTTGATGATGAGATAAGATGCCAATTTCGTAAAGGAAGGGAATGCGTTCGTGAGAGAAAAGAGTGCTTCTTTGTGCAGACGTTTTTTTATTTAATTTTTGCTGTCTCGCTAATCACTGGGAACCTTGATTTATATGTGATCGGCGCGGAATTGCTTCCCCAGCTCATCATGTCCCCATTCTCTCCTCATTTCCCCCTCACTTCTCCAGACCAAACACTGGATATAGGTTCGATCGCTTGCCAAGGCACAGTTGGCACGTTTGTTGATGTCTCGGCGTGCAGTCTTTTTGCTTGGGGGGAGCGGAGATCGGGGATGTCCCGGCGGATTAGGATGCTCGTCAATGGCATTTGAACGGACATTAAAAAATCTTGAGGGTATTGAGGGTATTCGTCATCCGGAAAACGTTTACAAGACGGAGTCTATTGGGGGCCAAAACATGGATCCAGAATTGATAGCACTTTAAGATGTGTAGATTGTCTTAAACTGCAGACCCACCGATACTGCATTCTTGGCTGTCTACACCGTTCTCGGATAGCATCCATGAGTCTCAGGACTCGAAAATTTTGCGTTTAATTTATTCAAAGGAAACTTGAGTCCCAAAGAAGAAGGGCAATAATGGCCAGACAAGATAAACGTAGAACTAGGACGTGAAGGTCTAGCATCGTCCGCCCACGACTCCTCGGCATATGGCGATAAAGACCTCTGTATGGTCCGATATGGCAACGACGGATGTCGTTCGGTGCTCTTTCCCATGGCATAAACAGAATGTACATATGGGGATTTCATAGAGGGTGAATGAAAAGGCCAGGAGTGCAGTGCAAAATAGAGTTTAGAGTTGGCCATGGACCGTCAATAGTATGGAGTTTGCCGGACGAGCGCAAACTAAGAGACCTACAGACCTCTGAAATTCAAAGGGGGAACGTCCCACTGCATAGTAGACAATCCTGTCCAATACCAAGCATATATGTGCCAGAAGAGGCAAAAACGGCAATCCACGCCGAAGCTCGCTCTTGTATTGCATGGGATAAGACGATGAAAAGTGCAAACAGAGGTGAGGGGAAAGACCAAAAGACGGTGGGTCGGTGCAGACTCCGGATTCCAACACCCGTCCTCCAAAGGCTTCGTGGTCTTGTGACAATGTACATGAGTGTCAGTGTGTCACCAATCGTGTGGTTGCAAACCGCCCATATCGATCGACAAAAAGTACAGCATGTGGCTTTATTCCCGGCACCGGCCGGGGCTGTAGCGAGCGGCACTCTGAATCTTGCCGATGGTGAGATCGAAAGTAAGGACCAAAGAATAAAAATACGTTTAAGACATACTATGGACAAATATGGTCTAGTCAAATAGATACTCCGAACATGAGATAGAAGTTATGTTGATAACGGAGTTTCTCAGAAGAAAAAAAATGAAGAGGAGAGAAAAATCAAACGAGAAAAGAGCTTGTCGCTCTGTCTTAGATTGTATTGGGTGTTAGCAACGAGCCGACGAAAAAAGAAAATGAGAACAGGAATATCGGCAACAGCAAACAGCAGTAAAGATTTAGGAAACTAAAAAAAGGAACGAAAAAAATATTTGAGAATTCGAATGGTGCTTCTGTGAAAAGAAGCGCATCAGGATTTGAGCCCGATGCGGGGGTCGAACCCGCAACCTTGAGATTAAGAGTCTCACGCTCTACCGATTGAGCTAACCGGGCGTTCG
>JANSLP010000495.1:0-17560 GCA_029298735.1 Ophiostoma sp. CBS 140.51
TCTAATAGTAGGTTTTAGTTCTGTTCTTAATTTTATTTATTTTCAATATATTCTGTTCCACTATAATTTTTTTTACAAAATGAATAAATGAAATGAGAATATATTACAATGCGATAGTCATTTTTCTGAATCATTTAAAACAGAAGACAATAGTTAACATCGAATGACGACATCCACTTTCTTTTTTCCTTTCACGATATTTTCTTCCACACCACTACTGTGTCCAGCTTCTTCACCGCCTCCTCACCGATCGACCGAAGCCGGCCAGTTGCCCTTTTCGTTTCATGTGAAGGACTTTGCAAAAGAACAATGGATAGAAAATCAAGAAAGAGGCAGGTCAATGGTGAGACACCAGATGTGCATGCAATTGCATGCGCTCGTATGCAATTGCATGCACACTTGTTGAGGACCAACCTCTCACAGCTGGCCGCTCGTGTCCCGTGGACAGAGGGAGCTGCAGTGGTAGTCTCCCCAGAATTTTGAACACGATGAAATACGTAACAATGGCAAGAGCAGAAGAAGACTCCACCGCAAACTTTGGGTCAACCACCGGCACCGTTCCGGTGTAGGGCCGTGCAAACCGTGCATACGGTGGCCCGCCACGTGGGACCCGTCTGGCGATGGATGAAGAGGAAAGGATGCAAACGACGGACGAGAGGGTCAGTCAGTGAGCTTTCGGCCGGTGTTACCAGATCTTTTTGCCGCCAACAATTTCAGTTTGTCACAAGACGACTGTTCATTTCCCCTGCGTCTGTTCTTTCAACCATGTTGGTCTCTTTCTCCTTTTATCGTCCTTGGCCCTGCACATGGTGGATGACAACAGACGGTTGGGTGCAGTGGGCCCAGTTTGGGATGTAGCACCCCTGAAAGTGCCCAAAATATTCTACACCGCTTCCTCGACAGCGTGGACCTCTGCGGATTCTGCATTGGATGTTTATCGTGACCGACCCAGCTGCGGATGCAGTATCTACAGTGGATATCAATTCATGGTGGACTTTGTCTAGACAATCTGATTGAAAGCGGCCCATCGGTTCTTTCCCCGCGAAACCTTGGCGGAAAGAAAAGCGAGTAGTTCGCCCGGGGCAAGGAGGTTCCATCGTGGACGGGAAGCGGGAGTGGACTAGTCTTTGAGATGGAATGAAAGATGTGTTCGTGTGTCTGCTGCTGTTGGGAGAATGTACAGTGATCTTTTGTTATGACGAGGCCATTCCGTCGACTTCATTAATGGATGTCACTGACCCAACTAATGGATTGCACAAGCTAACGTGCTGAAATACTTGTGTCTTTTTGTTCTTTTTTGCAGCGAGACAGCATCATTTCGGTCAAGTAGTGCATGGCTTCGTGCAGCATTCCAGAGAGAGACAAAAAATACCCACCAGAGATACGATGTGAGGGTAATATTAGTGGTTTCTGCAGTGAACCGTTCCTGGCCGATGGTTCCTGCTGTGATAGCAACGCCATTTGTAGGAGCGATAGCGAATTTTGACGAGATGCAGGAAGATTGATAATAAGGCGACGAGAGTGCCACAACCAATAAACAACAGTAAAGTTGCAATTGACTCAAAGATTCGACCAACAAAACAGCAGCGATCACTTATCCCCCGCCTTTTGCAGCCCACGCTCACCTCAAAAGATGGTGTGTATTAACGTGGGGAGAGAAAGACGAGAGCCCGAACAGCGGAGGCTCAAGAGGCTCTAGAGGCAAAGGAGAGGCAAATAGGTGACGATATCCCACGATATGAGAGGCCAAATTGATCCTGTCCGACAACCAAGAGGATGCAGAAACAAGGCACACGACACCTGCATCTGCAAGTCGAACTGCACACCTCTTATCTTCTCAGCCCTCCATTTCGTCTGGTATTACTCCGTGTGTTCCACCTCTCTTTCATTTCTTCTTTTCTGGATGGCTACTGTACGGAACACTGGCTTTGTTCCTTGGCAAAGAGAGGGTGGGCGGCCCAGAACGCTCGTTGGTTATGAGGTTAGTGAACAGGAAGAAAGGTGTGATAACTCCGTGTGTTCTAAATGGCTTCTGGCTTGTCTTTTCGGCTGTCTTTTGTCGTCTTTTTGCGCTTTTGACAGGCGACCGGGCTCTTCGGGCGACGGCCTACGGGCGTTAAGCAGACAAGCGAGAGTTCTGTTGGCTCTGAGAGAGAACTATGAAGCAGAAACTAACTGTAATAGGCTCTATTAGTTGGACCCTTGGAAAAAGAAGATGAAAGAATAATGAGAGGAAATGGAGCAAAAATAAGACGAAATAAGCGGGCGACAAGACGCGGCCTCTTCTTGGTATTGCTAGTCAGTCGAAAGGGAAAGCCAAAAAAAGCCAAAACCCGTAGAGAAAGTCACGATACGGTGCATAAAACCGTGTAGACCTGGAGGGTTCTTAAGGTCAACTGACTGCCCACAGGTGAGTCACGATGCATGCCAGAAAACGATCAGCAAACTTTCAGTGAGGGCGTTCTCCAAAGGGCCCCCCAAATACCCCCTGCAACCAAATGTAAACCCTGCAGCGGGAGACCGGCGGGGTCGGAGGAAGCATGGGCCACGCCCGACAGAAAGTGATGTAATTGCAATTGGCACTGTATTGCGACAGCTCGTTCTTGCCTCCCGAGCCTCCCCACGACGAACACGAGGGTCGCCCGCTGTCACTTTCCTCGTAGTTGCAGTCGGAGTTGCAGTCGTGTGCCGCAGTCGGAGGCGAAATTCTAGACTCTCTTTCGTTTATGGTGTCGCTCTTTCCCCCATCTTCCGCGTCCTTTTGTTCGTTTTGGCAGGTGCTCGTGGAGGAAGGTGCGCGGAGGTGGGCTTGAGGGAGAAAGAGGGACACACACACACATAGGCCTGGGGCGCTGGGGCGCTACTTCCGCAAGCGTTGAATTTGGCGGCGTCCCCTGACACCAGTGCGAAAGTAATGCGCCAAAGGGAGAAGTAAAAGAACTGAAGGGAAGGTGTGGATGGCGGGCGCAGTTCATAGTTCGTAGTGTCGTCGCTCATGTTTTCCATTTTACTCAATTTATCGTGACTAGTTTTTAAAAGTAGCCAATTTTGTCCTATTTTCCCCTTTTACGTTTCTACACTCGAACAATCTGCACTCTGCACAACTCTGCACGCCAGCTGACCGCCCATTTGGGGAGGGATCGTGAACCGAAACTGGAGAATCCGACAAACGCTCCACACTTTTACATTTGCTGTTCATCTCTCTCTCCTCGCTCTCCTCTTATTCCTCTCTGCTCCTCCTCGTCTCCTCCTTCGTCCACAAAAATGGAGTAGCGGAGCCAGAACCATTTCGCACGAGGTGCACACCTTTCTCAGGTCTCAATTTCTCGAGTCGGCGACTTGACTCTGACTTTTCTTTATTCTTTATAATTCTCCCTCTCCATCGAGCCAATTTTCTTCACCTCCAACAGCCTCCCGGCTCCTCCGCGGTACACCCCTCCATTCGCTCTACCATCGCCGCGTTGCACGACATCCCTGGCCGACCACAGCGAGACCGCTTGCGAGAAAATAGAACAATTAAAGAAGACCAGAAGAGAAAAGGCTGCACTCATAAGTTGTATACATATTACAAGCATTGCAGACGATTCGCCCTCGATCGGCGCTTCCAACAACCACAGACACCGGTCGAACAGGTCGAACACAGTACGAGGACGAAAAGGAACATAGTGACAACAGAATTACAACATCCCGTCTCGGTGTCAGTCTCAGCGTCATTTCTGGGGAAGGACAGTCAGCCAACAATTCTGTACATTTCCACCCAAACAGACACTGCATGAGCAAGCCATGCCTCCGCTTTGAACCTCCTCTTGATCATCCCCCGACGCTCGTTTTACTGGCTGCACTGCCGATACTTTCGCCTCACTGCAAGTCTTCGAGTCTTGACGCAACCCTCCCATCATCCTCCCATCATCCACTTTTACCGCCACCCGCCGGTCTGGACAATCACATTCGCCTCGCATCTTTGTTTAAGTGGACCACGGCGAACCCTGAGACGACCTCGAACTACGAACATCTTCTATCTTTTCTTCCATCTTTTCTACAAAACATACGTTAATCACCCATCCCCATGAGCGGAACACCGACAAACACGGGGCAGCCGGCCCGCCGCCGGTTTGCTCCCGTACCGATCGAGACTACCTTTGAGCGCTTCCGTAAGAACGGTTCACAGCAGGCACCGGCCGTCCCAACAGCACCAGCCGCCGAGCTCACACCCTCCCCATCACCCCAGTCCGACACACCGCCAGCCACATTATGGACACTCGACCCGACTAAGCTGCCTGCCCGGGCAAAGCCCGAGAAGCGCCGCTTTGCGCCGCAGCTAATTGAGTCCTCGCGTCGCTCCCGCCGCGCTGGCGACATTGGCCCAGCTACCCGTCCCACCGACAAGACCGACATCACACCCTACCACAACCACATCTATGCTCCCAAGTACCGCAAGAAGCACCGGAAAGTCCAGTCCTTAGCCCGCCGCGAGTCTTGCGACGAAGAGACTGCCGCTCATGTCTTTGAGATGCTGGCCCGCGAGGCCGAGAAGCGGTTCATGGAAGAGGCTGCGCTCGCCGCGTTTCCCAACAGCCGCGCCCGTGCTGGTGGTGCCGAGCATTTCGTGATCCGCGAGGGGTCCGACGATGACGACAGTTCCGAGGGCCAGGGCCGCAGCCGCCAGCAAACTGGCCTGGAAGGCGCGCCCCATCGCACACGCCGCGACTCGTACACGGAGGATGTGGGCTGGGCATTGCGTGAGATGCAGGAGCACCACGAGCAGCTGGTCAAGGTGCGTGGCACCTCTATTGCGTCCGGGTCGCCGTACATTGCGGCCGGCAGCAAGGCCCAGTCGACAGCCGCTGTTACACCCGATGTCACTCTTCCCCGCCCTACACAGCTCGACCGCGTCTCGACCATCGACCTGGACCAGATGAGCATCGACAGCCCGCCGACCGACCCCATCTGGACGACTACAGCTCGCCAGCCGACTCAGGACTCGACCATCCAGCCCATTGGCGAGAACTTTATGCCCTACATTCCCGAGGAACCCTTGGATTTGCCGGGTATCAATGAGGGTTTCCGCGGCATCCCGTCGTACGCGCGCAAGCTCCGGGAAGCCGAGGGCGACGTCGACGAGGATGACGAGGAAGACCTACTCAGACAGAGCGCTACGCCGGCAGCGCGGCCCATTGGCGAGGTCGCCATGCCGTACATTCCGGCTGCCTCTGAGAAGCCCGCGACGACGACCGAGGTCAAGTTCACTCCCGACATGGCCACCCAGATTCCCACTGAGACGGGCTTTCGCGGCCGCAACGCCTACGCCGGCTACCGCAACCGTGACCTATTCGCGTCGGAGCGTGACGTACACAAGCTGCGCAAGAAGTCGCCGCCCATGCTGGGCAAAGAGCTCGTTTTCCCCAAGTGCGCGTCGCCCAAGCAGACCAAGTTGGAGCCCGAGTTTTTGTGGTCGATTAACGATATTGTCGAGAAGTCGCACAAGGGCGATGGTGCATCGGGTGGTGGCGCTTCTACCAAAGTGCCTGGACAACCTGGCCTGTGGCACGGTCTCTGTATCGCCAGCGACAAGACACAGGCTATGGTTCCCTTGGAAAGACCAGCTTTGTTGGAAACGCCCTTCCCACCGAGCACACCGGGTGATCCCTTTGCCCATGCTTTTAGTCTGAGCGAGCCGGGCACAGTGTATGCGGAGCCCAGGCCCATTGGCAGCAGTGCCGCTGCGAATGGCACACAGTCGGCTCACGGTAAGACCGCTGGTCACCACACCGAGCCAAAGGGACTCCATATGCTGGCGGGCCTCGATGAGCGGCTGCGCCAGGAGAAGGCGGCTGCTGAGATCGAGGAGAACATCCAGAACGAGTTTACCGACCGCTTTGTCACGCAAGTGTACAACTATTTGTCGCTGGGGTACCCCTCCATGGCCTGGTCGTACGATGATGAGCTCTCCAAAATTTCTAGGATATCTGTCGAAGAGCTCGGACAGGATGACGGCAGCGGCAGTTTCAGCGCCAGTAGTGATGGCGACAGCAATGGTACCCCCGAAGGCTTTCCCACGAGCCCCTCGGCCAAGGGCCACATCTCGTTGGACGACGACGACCGCGCAGCAGCGGCCGCATCCCCCGGTAGCGACACGCCTTCTAGTAACAGCAGCAGCTACAACCACGACAGCTGTCCGCGCTGGCGAGCGCTCAAGATTTACATTTACGAGTGGGCACGCCAGCACCCGGATCTTAATAGCATCAGTCCATTGGCGTGGGGTGTCAGAGAGCGGCGGGGAAGTTGGGGTGTCTAAGACGGCTGCGAAGCAGCTGTCTCGATGTGACATCGACGACGAAGTCGGAGATGCGTCGACTTGTCAACTTTTCCCCCCTCCACGCCTCCTACGCTCATTTTAATATCTTCTTTCTTCACTTTGTTCTGGGCACTGCCCATCACGACTTACGACAGCATCGTTTCTGTGGTTTTATTCTTTCCCTTTTATTCCTAGCCATGTTTATCCTGGGAGCATGCCTCTGCCTCCGCCGATACGGCGACGCAGCAGACTCAAATCATACGTTTTTATTATTTTCTACTATTCGTACTCTCTTTTTCTTCTGTGACAGTTTCTTGTTTGTCTTTCCGAATTCCGTGTATTTATGCCAAGAAAAGCGAACTTCAGACATTGGACTGACAGCGAAGTGGAAGCATAAAAAGCGGACAGTATCAATTACATGGACCACCATAGCGATCAGTATTAACTACAATATTGATACACTGGCGTTGCGAAAATCAATTAAAAACATCTGCAACATAGAGACTGACTGTGTGTTCTTTCTCGACTATGCTTCCAAGGGATTACCCTTTTTGGCTTTGAATAAAACCAGATATCAACATCCCAAGGAAAAGTCAATCGAACGGCGTATGCTACCCCAACAAACCCCTCACAAGCAGTATGCCTGGTTGATCAAAGAGATAGGGGGCTTGGAGGTGGACACGTAAGTCCGTTTTAGTAGAGTTTAGTAGGGGAGACAAGACGAAAAAAAAGGGGTGAGCAGATTCGACAGGGTCCCTTCCCAAAAGATAGCGCCAAGTCTATGGCGGCTTTGGGCTACATCTTGCGAGCAACACCCGCGAGCACATGCCTACAGGGATGTTCTACAGCGCTGCAACCACAAACGGACTTTGTATTCCACCACCCAACACCTCGGGCGAGACGAGAGAGAAGGAGCAACCAACCTGCGACTGCTGTATTGCCCCGTCAGCCTCACCACTTTTGCGCTACTTGTCGTAACTCGCTCCGTCGTCCGTCCTTTCTGTTATTATTGCTGTTATTATCCTTGTTGCCAGCGATTTCGACGACATACGCACACGATCAGCGACGACCTCCAATTCCTCACCCGCCTCTACGACCAGCGTTTACTCTGTCTTCCACCCCTCGACCTTTTGGTTGCCTTGCAGTCGGCGATCTCTTCTTTGGACCTCACAAAAAGGGGCGACGTTGGACTTGGAATTGGAATTGGACCTGCCGAGTTGACACGACCAGGCTGCAGGAAAGCGAGATACGACTGAGACATCTACCGAGATAAACGAGACGGCACACACGAAACGACGACACTCACACGACACCTCCCCTTCCACCCCTATTTTACATCGCGACCTCGACATCTCAGCCCTCTTCTACTCGCAAAACAACCACTTCCTGCTGCCCACGATGGAGCAGTCCCCGCTCACACAGCAGCCGCGGCCGGAAGCATTCCAGCCCAAGATTGTGCAGCTGTACGATGAGCTGCTCGACCACCCTGACCACATCCCCGGCGAAGGGTTCTGGGCCGAGTTCTTCTTGTTGCGCCCCGACCGCCGCGCCCTCCGGGAACGACTCGACGAACTCTCAGCGGGTGCTCTCCTCGCCCTCGAAGCACAGACACAGCAGCTGTTTGGGCGCGCCGTGTCAGTCTTGCTGGCAGGCAGCGGAGCGACTGGCCACCACACCAATGGCGCAGGAGCCAACGGGCACCGCCGAAACGGTTCTGCTGGTCGCGCGTCTCGTGCGAATGGCAACGGCACAGCGTTGAGCAGCCGGTCAAACAGCAAGAACGGGGCCGGCACACCAGCGACATCACCACCACCTGTGTCCACACACACCACCTCCTCGTCGACGGTCGAAAACACCCTGGCCACGCTCGCAACGTTCCTGTCAGCCATGCTCGCGAAAAAGTACAACAACCCCTCGTCGGATGTAATCGACCTGCTGGCCGGGCTCGACCGTGTGGATGCGGTGCTGTCCGACTTTGTGGCGGCGCTGGACCAGCTGCTACGGCATGGGCGCACGCCTGCGATCCGGGGGTATGCAGTGGACGTGGCACTCGCCGTGACAGCAGGCGCGTACCAGACGACACTCCTCACCTATTTTATCCAGCGGGATCTGTTCCCGTCCATCATCAAAGTGATCCTCGACTCTCCCTCGGCGTCGGTGTCTCCCTTTATCCTGGTTGGCCTGCTGGCCAACTACAACAAATTCGAGTTCCAGAACCCCTACCAGCTGCGGCTCAACGATTTTGTCAACGAACAGGCGATCCATACGATTCTGTGGGGTGTTGGGGATGCGTGCCGTGGGCTGAGGCAACAGTACATTGACATCCAGGACGACCTGCCCGAAGGGTGGACACTGTCGAGTACACTGGGGATGATTGGTCTGGGCGGTGGCAGCAGCAAGAAGACACCGCCCAAACCCGTGTATGATGCCGAGACGGCCAAGAAGCTGTTTGCAGAGCTGCCGGGCGACGACGCGGCCGTGCTGCTAGCCACCTACGACTTTACACACGCCAACAAGCTGTTTTGCTTCAACCTGGTCGCGCTCGGTGCACGGCCAGCACCGCCAGTATCAAAAGACGCGAAATCACAAGCAGCATTGCCACCGTCGCCAAACTCGTCGGAACCACCCATCTCAAGTTTTATCTCTCTCACATCCTATCTTTTGCAACACGCCCACCGATCGAACCGTGCGACCCTCTACGCCCATCTAAGTTTGATGGTCTTCCGGCTGCTAGTGGAAGACCCAGCGTTGTGCAAACGGCTGTGCAGCAACGATGACGACGCCCGCGTGGCCGTGCGGCTGTGTCGACAGCGTGCACCCCATCTGCCACTGGTCAAGACGGGCCGGCCGATTGCTGCCAGCATTCTGGACTTGATGGTCGACGGCATCACGCACAACCTGCGGAGACGGCTGGACGTTGGACTGTACACTCTGTTGGTAGGCATTCTCTTGCGGCTTGTGGCCCACTTGTCGCGCACACGCACACGGCTGGCCTACACCCACTGGCCCGATCTGTTCCGCGCGCTGCTAGGCCTCGTGCGGTTCTTGACGACCTACGCCGGCGATTTGCGGGGACCGACGTCGGCAGCCACTTCCCCGGGTGGATCGGCCACGCAGCAGCTCGATACACTTGTCGACCACGTTGTCAACCTGCTGGCGCTGGGCCTCTCGGCCGGTGAAGCCTTCTTGCCGACCCCGGCCTCGTACGACGATTTGTTCTACAAGGTCGTCGAGACGGGCGAAGTCTTGGAAAAGTTTCGGGACACGTACCAGCTGGGCAGCGGCAGCGGCACACCCGTTGCTGGTCGGCCCTCAACCAACAGCATCGACACCTTGCTCAGCGTTAACGCACACTACAAGCAGTTGTTGTCCGAAGGTGCCAAGGGCGGCAAAGGTGGCCGGGTCAAGGGGACGTCATCCTCTTCTTCGACCTTGACGTCCTTGCAGGTGGCCGAGGTCATCAAGCAAGGCTACGAGACACTCAGCATTCAGGCCACGGCCGGTCTCGACGGATGGGAAAAGTACCGCGAGGCCGATGAGCGGACGCTTCTCAAGAAAGTGGCGCGGACGGCCGTGGCGGATGTGAAGCACAAAGTGGAGGTGCCAGCCACTGTGTGATGGCAGAGCGTGCTGTAGTTTCAATATTTCTTTCTGTTCTTGATCTGTTTATCTCATGACAGCCGGCGTTATTTTATGTGTTTTATGCTTTTGTATGGGATTACAAAAAAAAGAGGCGCGAGCAAGGTTGTATTTGATCTCTTTTAGATAGAATTATATTATTGAATACCATGAGAAGTGTTTACTTTCAAAATACTCTGTACGATACTTGTAAACCTATGAAAACACTGCGAAATAAATACTCCGATTGGTAGTTTGTTGTTGAGTGGAATGTCACAGCCGTTGACGAGATCGGCTAAATAATGCTGTTCTTCTGTGGTGTGTTTTTCGATGGCCACTAAAAGTTCGGTCAGGTCCAGGGTCGTTTGTAACCTGTTCTTGTGCCTGGAGCGTGTTGCGCCGCTGTTTTTTGCTGCTGTAAATCCGAATCGTAATTACCAGCCAAGCGTCGGCCTATCCTAATACTGTGTTCGGCCAACTAAGGAAGGCGCTGGGGGCGAGCCTTGCCCATTTGCGGGCGACTTTTGGTGTGTCTTGACCATTGCGGCGCCTGTCATTGGCCCGGTCAAAGCCGGCTATACACAGTGTTTTCTTGACTAAACAGGTGACACATGACCTCAAGTGCGCACTGTCCCCAATTGTCGCCCCATTTTCGGCGGGCAACTGCTGTGAAAAGCACACTGGGAAAGAGGAGCTCCGTCCCTGCTCCTTCTGTCTTGTGTTTCTGCTTTCACATTCAAACTGCGAAAGTAACCGACTAGACCCATTTTCTTGTCATCTTGCAACCACTTTTTTCTTCTTTACAAATCAAGACCTGCCCACCTCACGACGAGTCAATTCTGCGACGACAACAGCATTTTACAACGCCAGCATTCTTTCATTCGACATACTCCCATATTGCATTATTCTTCACACACATAGCCATGAACAGTCTCCTGCCCCGGCGGTCGGCCGAGTCGGCGTGCCTCTTTTGCCGTCAAGGCCTTGTCCTGCAATGGCGTCAACAACAGCAACGGCAGCAGAGCCGGATGTTGTCGATGTCGACACCCTCGTCTACAACATACACTCAGCCCCTCTTTGCGACAGCACCCTCTCAGCAGCGCCGCCGCTACCTGTCCGGCACATCGGCACAACAGTCGCCGCCGCCGTTTGCTCAGGCAGCTGAAGCGACGTCGACCACATCTTCCACGACAACGACAACGTCCGCACCCAAGACCACTCCCTACACACGCTACTCCCTCTACACCGAGCCTGCCTCGCCCATGACCATGCGGCCACCACCGCCGCCGTCGCCGGTTGTGCCGGTGGATGCTCCGGCACCGGCCAAGGAGGCCCTTAAGACGCCCGTCGAGCCTGTGGAGGCGAAGCCGACACAGGCACAGGCCGCACAAACTGCACAGGCAGCACCGGCAGCGACACCGACACCGACGCCGACTGTGACGGAAACAAAGGCACCCACAGCCTCCGCAGCCACCGCCGCTCCTACGACTGCGGCCCCCACAGCCACGCCCGCGGCCCCTAAGAAGCGCCCCTCCAAACTGCGCACACCACGCAAGGCTGCCATGCGCTTGACGCCCGCCGCTGTCGAACAAGTCCGTGAACTGCTAGAAGGTCCCGAGCCCAAACTGATCAAGGTCGGTGTGCGCAACCGTGGCTGCAGTGGTCTGGCCTACAACCTCGAGTACGTCGAGAAGCCGGGTGCGTTTGACGAGCTGGTGGAGCAGGACGGCGTGCGCGTGCTGGTGGACAGCAAGGCACTGTTTAGTATTATTGGTTGCGAGATGGACTGGGTCGAGGACAAGCTGAACCAGCGCTTTGTGTTCCGGAACCCTAACATCAAGGAGGAATGCGGCTGCGGCGAGTCATTTATGGTGTAGACGGGGAAGTGGGCGTTGATGATAGAAAACAGACGGCAGATTACAGACTGCAGACTGCAGATGACAGGCCGTACCTGCATACGGACCATACCGTCTTATGTACATCATTTTCTCTCACACGTTTTATGTCTTCATTTTTTTTTTTTTTCATAGAATAGCATGGCCTTTTCTTTTTGCATGGCCTTTTTCAGTACAGCGTCTTTTTAGGGACAGTGATAGGAATCAATCAAGAAATATTCAAACAGCATCCTTTAAAGCAAATGGAAACCATTCATCGTTATCGGTAACATCAATATCAACGTTTGCCTCACATTAAGGTCAGTTCAATCCGATCGGCTGGTTCGACCGCCATTCCCCGCAGCGTTCTTTTTGGCAGGCGAAACGGTCCAATGACGCAGTGGCGACTTTGGTGACTTTTTGGGTCCCCTTTTTTCCCCATTTATTTTTGAGTGGCCCACAGGTTGTGACTGCCCCAAATCCCCTGTAGCTTAGGGCGCGTCACGCTCCTTCCCGCGACTGTCTTGAGCAAACAAACGCGTCTCCCCAACGTGGCTTCCTCACGAAGCTCGAAAATATCGAAACCAATTAAACAAAAACGACGGCATTCCAAAGCATCGCAACCGACAAACTCAACACATTCTCTCACGACATTGACCTCCCACCGATCTCACACCACATACAAACACACACACAATGTTCTCACGACCTGCCGGTCAGTCGTCGGCGGCCGTCGTCGACTGCCCCATCTGCAGCAAGCACGTGCGGCCGGCCGACATCAATGCCCATCTCGATGCTGGATGTGCAACACACGTCGTTGAAGAGGGTGCTGAGAACGAATCGAATGGTATACCGAATGGCGCTTCCACATCAAAGAAGCCCACACCACCGCCCAGCTCACCGTCCATCGGATCGAGTTCACAACAGAAACGCTCGGCGTCGACCTTCTTTCAGACACCAGCGGCGAAGCGGCAACAAAGTTCGACGGGGACGAACGGGACAAATGGAACGAGCACAAACGGAAATGGCACACTGAGTGCCTCACAAGGAAAGAAGACAAGCTCACAGACAGCGGTCAATGGTTCAACGTTTACGCTACCGATTGCATCACAAGCAGCGGCAGGAGGAGCATCAAAGAAGCGCACATTCGAGGAAGGACCAGGGCACAGTTCGCCACCACAGCCGGAAGGACAGAGCAACGAAGATAGCACACACACCAACGGCACAGTCGTGTCTGCCCCCGCCCTGCCATCAGCCAAACGATCTCGTACACAACGAGCAGCTCCCCTCGCCGAACGTATGCGGCCCCAGTCTCTGGACGACGTCTGCGGCCAAGAACTCGTCGGCCCCAATGGCGTCCTTCGCGCCCTCATTGAGTCCGACCGGGTGCCCTCTATGATTTTGTGGGGCGGCTCCGGCACGGGCAAGACGACCATTGCCCGCTGCATCGCCCAGCGTGTCGGCAGCCGCTTTGTCGAGATGAATGCCACGAGCAGCGGCGGCGTGGCCGAGTGCAAGAAGCTGTTCCAGGACGCAGCGAACGAGCTTTCGTTGACAGGGCGCAAGACGATTCTGTTTTGCGATGAGATCCACCGATTCACAAAAGCACAGCAGGACGTGTTCCTCAAGCCAGTCGAGGCCGGCACGATCACACTGATTGGTGCCACAACAGAGAACCCGTCTTTCCGGATTGTCAATGCCCTGCTGTCGCGGTGCCGGACGTTTACCTTGGCGTCTCTGAGCAAAGAGGACGTACAACGGATTCTGGCGCGTGCTGTAAAAGAAGAGACAGGCGTCAGCGTGGAAGATGCAGACGACAAGGCGGACGACAAGACAGACGAGAAAAAAGATGATGAGAACACCGACTCAGCACAAAAGGGAACACTCTCGCCACTCATCGACCAAGAACTGCTGGGCTACCTTGCCGCTTTCTCCGACGGCGACGCCCGAACTGCCCTCAACCTGCTCGAGCTGGCACTGTCCATTGCCGCGCGACCACGAGAGTCGGGCAAGCTACTTACAAAGGAGGACCTCAAAGCTGCCCTCACCAAGACACTGGTATACGACCGCGCCGGCGACCAGCACTACGACACCATCTCCGCCTTCCACAAGTCGGTCCGTGGCTCCGACCCAGATGCCACCCTGTATTACCTGGCTCGCATGCTCCAGTCAGGCGAAGACCCCCTGTTTGTCGCCCGCCGCATGGTCGTCATTGCCTCGGAAGATGTCGGCCTGGCCGATTCCTCGCTGCTGCCGTTGGCCACTGCTGCCTACACGGCCGCCCAGCAAATCGGCATGCCCGAGGCCCGGATCCCCCTGGCCCACTGCGCCGTTGCACTCGCTCTCGCACCCAAGAGTACACGTGCCTACCGCGGGTTGAACAATGCGTTTGCGGCACTGCGCGAGCCCGGCGTCGCCTCCCTCCCCATCCCCATCCACTTGCGCAACGCTCCCACTCGTCTCATGAAGGAGCTGGGCTACGGCAAAGAGTACAAGTACAACCCCAACTACCTCAATGGCCGTGTGCAGCAGGACTACCTGCCGGACGATTTATCGGGCCGCAGCTTTTTGGAAACGAGAGATCTGGGCACAGCCGTGGATCCAGACCTGGAGGACTAAGGAGGATGATTCTGATGATGCATTTTGCTCGAAGGCTATCACGTACATTGGCATTGGACATTGGGGCGAACAAAATTGGTATTGGCATAGTATAATTGGGAAACTAGATTTGGAACAGCTCGTTTGGTGAGCAAAGACCACCGTTTGGAGGACATAATGAAACGATCATTGAGCAAATAAGTAAATACGATTATCCGTGACTTTGAGTTTTGAGTTTTAGCTTCCGTGAGACAGGTGTGTTGAGGTATTGCTGGTTTTCTTTCATGTGTTGTTGTCCTGTGTTGGGCAACTTTGGCGTTTGCTTGTTTTTACCCCTTTTTGCCACTACAGGGAACGTTTGATATCTTGCACCCACCCACAACCTTGTTTGTGTTTCTCCATGTTTCCTGTAAAATTGCCATCCGTAAAGCCAAAGATAGCTGCTGACGTACTAAATATCGACAAAGAGTACCTAATACGTCTTGTATAGATTTTGCGTGCTGTGCGTTTTTTGTATACATGAGTCCTGAAGGCTCGTATTTATAGCCAACATTTATATCTTACTAATTTGATGTTTAGGGGCATGTTGGTAAAAAATAGAAACATAGTAGACACTGCCTGTTATTTTCTCTCCACCGCACTCTTTCTTAGAAGCCCTGTTGCTGAGTTCTGTTGCTGAATCTTGTTACTAAATCTTTTTGATCTTTGAAAAAGGCAGTAGACACAAAACTCGGGAATGTCCTTGTAGTTATGTTTCATAACTTCCATACATATCTCATATCAAGAATATTCTCTGCGTTGGACTGTTTATATTGAGCAACATCGTTCGTGACTATGAGTCCCACATAGCTTATATTCCTCTCTTAATCTTTTTTTTTCATATCATCAAATTGGCATCTCATGTTCCCCACCCATCAGCCATAATGTCTTCCAACGAATACGAAGTAGCAGCCTTATCAACCAGGACCGGGCCCGGAGCTCCCAACACAACCACGACAGTCAACCCCGACACCCAACAAGCGGCAACAGCCCGATGCTCTTTTCCGTGCCATGCATATATGGGCGATCCATAACAACATTCTTGAACGGCTGACTGGAGTAGACCAGGCGGCCCTCGCACTTACATGCAGCAGGCTACGGAAAAGTCTGGAGGACGTGGTCGGCGTTTCTACAATGCGGAAAGGTGTTTTGGCCTCGGGGAGAAAACGTGAATTCCACCAGGTCCTTTCGTGTGCTGCCCACCAACTGCCTGACCACTACGCGTGTGGATGCTGTTTGTACCTGCACCGCGCACAAGAACATCATGGTCACGCCCAGGACACCGCTCGTATCTAGCGGGCAGCTCAGGAAGGGAAGTGGATAAATGGCATCTTCTTTGCCCCCAAGCTGTGGCTCGTCGACCCCGATCCAGCATTCGCGCCCATGCAAACAACATGTCTATCCAACGAAACATACGGATATACCGCGCATGTTGTCACAGTCGTCGGCATTCATTTGCAGAACAGAGTTACCGTCTGAACAGGACATTGAGTCTAGTTTCGAGGCCCAAGTGCCCACATTCTTCGGCGCTTTGGCAACAGATTCAAAGCGGACACGCCTTGCTGGCCTATCACACCGGGACGTGCAGCTGCTTTTGAAGCGTGCGCATCTACTTAATGAAAAGGACAACGCAGGAGAGGCAGGACTGGCGGCATCACGACCACAGACACAAATTCAGACGGCTCTTCGGCCCATTTCGGCCAAGGTGCCGCTGATATCACACCGGTTCGGATACTTTGCCAACAACCCACAACTCAAGTACCGGTTCAAGCCGCGCGTGGTGGTGGTTGATGCTGATGGACAGCAGCGACCACACTTTCTGCTCAAGACTGTCGTTGACTTTTCACTCGGAACCGTCGATGGAATCGACCTCAACATCTGCCCACAGCTAGTGTTGGACCATTGGCAAAGCGACGATTGGAAGCTGCTATGGGGCTATGGTAAGATTGGACTGAAGCACCGTCAAAAAGAGGAAAAAATTGAAGAAGAGAAACGCCAAAGAGAAAACAAAAACGAGGAAAAGCAGTCATGGGAGTCATGGGAGTTTGGGAGACAAGGTAAACACAGGAATACCGGCGCAAACACAGCCGAAAATGGCCACAGAAAGTACGTTTCGAAGGGCCCGAGACCGACGATCCGTGACCTGGGGTTGATAAAGCCACATTTCCGCTTGCACGGTGCAACCCATATTGTTGCAAACTCATACCGTTCTCATCTACAACTTTTTCACCTTGGCCGCACCGAGATCCAAAAGCCACCAAACGTCGTGATGAAGACCGAATACTGCGCCCGGTGCCACACGGACTACTCTGTACAGAACGTGGATGACACAATACGAATTACCGTCTGGCAAGACTTTGGTCCCGAGGCGCACATTAAAAGCGTGTCGTGGAGGAGTAGTATTGCAGCGGTCACTATGTATCCTCCTTGGGTGTCATGGAAAAAGTCAAATGTATGGAGAGCGGTGTCGAATGCCTCGATACGCCATAAAAAGGTTCTATACGCGCCTGTTTGAGTCGGGTGCATCAGAGACTTAAAGGTCGTTATGGTTAGTACGGAAGTTGAGTCGATCCGTCCTTATGACTTTGCATGCCCTGTTTAACATAGACAATGACTCTCATTGCATCTTCTCCGAGGTATAATCTCAAATAAACACTTTCTGCAAAGTCATGAATATAGCAAAGAGTACATAATTTGAAGCTTGTGATCAAACAACACGAGATAGAGTTAATGGAGATTGGGTGGAAAGGAAACAAGGATATGATATATTATTATTATTATTATCCGCCTTTCTCAGTCAGTCCTGACTATTGGCGACTAGCTAGACAGAACCCTCTGGGGAAAAAACTGTCACAGAACTAAGTGGGTGAATGTTCTATTCACCGGTGCGTGTGGTAGGCCACAGGTGGCTACAGTAAAGAAAACAAATAAAGAAAGAAAGAAAATACAACAGATAAAACAAATATGGACATAGGAAATTGATGCTGTCGTGTCGTTTTACGTGGGTGTCGGTGACCTCTCTAGCTCCTTGGCTAGGCGGTACTCCGGGAGCCTCTCGCTTCGAATAAGCCACCGGAGGAGCGGTCGGGCCGTGAGGCCCGCCTGCAGGCGGTGGTCTAGGTCTGTTGGTGTCTGT